>CM046382.1:11686498-11823924 GCA_025413485.1 Ficus microcarpa | reverse complement strand
TCAAGACCTATATGTGGTGTTGTATGGCTATGGGCGAAAGTTGCTCTTTGATGAGGCTTTCTTCACAATCAAGCTGACAACTAGAAATTAAGCACTTCTTGGGAGGCAACTTTAGCTTTTTACATGCTTTTTATTTGTTTTGTTCAAATTTCTAGTTTCAAGTTTTAGGCTCTTTTTGTTTATTTGTTTAATTATCTTTCTTCTTTGTTTTTCTTCTCTAGGTACACGCTTTGAAGTCAAGGAGCCAACTTGTGGAGCTAAGCACCAACAAGGGAAGTTTCCAATAACCTTCTTATTTTCATGATTGCTTACTAAAAAAAAAAAAAAAAATTTGAGCATTGATTAGGTTTGATTGTCAATTGCTGATTATAAAGAATAGATTGAACTAATTATAGCTCTTGGAAAATGATGAATATTGTATTGTTTGTGCGCTTGATTCTTGTTTGAGTTTTGTCTTGCATGCGATTCTTTTTAACATTTTGTGCACGTTGCCTTGATTACTTGGCTATTTTGCTTACTTAGAGAAAGTTTATGTGAATTAAGTAGCCCTTTCGATCTCATCGAATTCTACAACTTGTTTGATTATCACTTAAGGCGATATCCTAGACTACATTTTATCAAGGACATGATTTAGGCCATCTTTAGATCGTTTGAGCCTTTTAAGCCAACCCTAACATATGCATATCCCTAGTCACCCCCTTTGAGCCTAATGTTTACCTTTTCTTTGTTACCCACATTTTTTTTAGCCAAGCTTTTTAATAATTTCCACCCTTTTAATCCTTTACCTTAAGCATGTGATCATTTTAGAAATTATCTTGAGCTATGCTAAAGTTTATGAAGATGGGTGGAGTTGTGAAAAGCTCACTTTGGTCAATTGAAGGGGGAAAAAAAGTGCTACACCTTGTTTCATAAAATTAAAAAAAAAAATTGAAGGTAGTAACTCGGAAAAAAAAAAAAAAAAAAAAGATAACGAAGAAAGTTGAAATCAAGTTAGGGTTTGTTATTGGGAGTGTTGCAAAAGCTCTACAAAAGTCCTAGAATTTTCATGTGTTCCGGGTGATTTGAGCCACATCATTATCCTTATCCTACTATAACCCTAGCCTATCATTACAAGCCTAAAAAGTCATAATGATCATTGGTAATGTGTTTGTCTACATTAGTGGAAAGTGATAAGAAAATTAAGCACATTGAGTACGGAAATTTCTTCATCTAGAGATAAATCATAATTCACTTGTTTGTATAAACTAATTAGAGTTGCGAGTGGTTGAATGTAAAATGCTATATTCACACACACATCGAAAGAATTTAAGGTGATGTGAGATGAGCATTTAAATTGAAATTATAAACTTTCACGTTGTTAAAATTTTCCTTAAGCTATAATCTATGTGAAATCTTTGAGGCATGCTTTGTCAATCACACTAAATTAGTATTCACTCTTTTCCATTATTTTTCCTTATCTTTTGCTAGAGTACTAGCAAAATGTTAAGTTTAAGGTTATGATAACTCTATAAAATAAAGTTATTTTAGCATTGTTAAGCTTATATTTTACTATAATCTTAGTAATTTATCGTAACTTCTCTCCCAAATTTATTATGTTCTTCCAAGTTTGTAGGTTAATTATGTTAATAAGGTTAAAAGTGACAATTTGAAATTAAAATGTGATAAAAAGAAATTAAAAATTAGGAAATTTGGAGTCATCATCCACCATTCTTAGGAAGACCCACACGTGCTCACATGCTCTCTAGGCTGTCAAATGAGCTCCATCACTATTCTCGATCTTGAGTACGCTTCACTCACACCAAAGCACGCGTCCCACAGCGTGTCATTGTATCCAGTGATGTGCTGAATTTGGTGCTTCGCGTTTAATGGGGCTCATGTGCACCTACGTGCTTCAGCCAGCCAAAGCGCACTACATGTGTTCTCCTAGTCATCCGTTGCCACCTGTCCGTGTAGGTTCCCAATGTTGTTGTGCATTAGTTTGCAACAGAGAAAAAAAAAAGAAAAAAACTTAAAAAAGTGTAAACACCTAGGGCTAAAGGCCGTGGCTCGGCAGCTTATAAAAAAGAGCCTAGGGCTCCATGCAAAGAGTCTTTTGTCTACGGAAGAAGCTGAAAACCAATGAAGAAAAAGAAGAAAAAAAAATGTTTTAAGTTTCAGGTTTAGTTTTCTACAAAATTTGGAGAAGATTATCTTGAATCATCAAGAGAAGAGGGAGAAGAAAATTTAGGAGAAGGCTTTGGAGACTTGTGACACCTCCAAATTGGGTTTTCTTGCTTTATTTTTTTTTTATTTTTGTAATTTGAGAATGATTAAACCTTTATTTTGTAGATTTCTATTTTTATATATGACGTAATTTTATTTTCTAGGAATATGATCTTGCCGGATTATGATCATTTGAGTTTTTGTATTTTTAATTAATTTATGTTCTATTTTAGTTCTACGTTGAGTATTTTAATTTATGCTTAATGCCTGTGAATTTCTGGCCAACTTTTGCATGGTTTAGCATTTAATTTGAGACTAAGAAGTGATAATTGAACAATTCCTTATTTAATCTACCATGAGATTATCATAAACTAGAGATCGTTATGAAACTTGTGCAGCATCATGAATTTCTGGTTCTTAATAAATTATGATAAGCTATGATAAGGCTTATTATAATAAATTATTAATGCTTGAGAATGATTAATGAAAATATTAGAGAAATTCACTAGCAACATCGGGAATAGACGTTGATTAATTGGATTAGAGGATTTGAATATGATTAATTCGGTGAAATCAAAAACCCTAGATTTTTAGTATTTTGAATGTTTTGTCTTTTTACTTATTTTGTTATTTTCATTAAAAAATCTCTTTTCGATTATTCAAATAAAGTTGGAGTTAATATAATTTTCGTAATTGGTAATGACAGCAATCGTAAGAACGATACTTTACTTATCGCTTTATTACTTGTTTACAATATTGTGCATTATCAATTTTCCGTAACATTTACTCGAAAAGAGAGAAGTAGAAGTCATAATTTTAGTAAATGTTTTGAATCATATTTTTAATGGAGTTTACAAGATCAAAATGATTGTAAAGTTTTCTAATAAATAATAAAAATATTAGACTAAAGTTTGTAATGTTTAATTTAAACTTAAATACAAGTTTATTATTAATCTAAAGAAAAGAAAAGCTGCAGCTATAATCATGTACAATAATTACGATAAGTGGCCCTTAGAAAAAAAAAATAATCGCATGTATTATGTATCCTCCAATGTTTGCAATATCGACTCCACACAAAAAAAAAAGGTGGAAATTGTGGATAGCCCCTTTAATGTACAGGAAACCAGAAAAGGAAAAGATTCTATTTGCTTATATCTTGCAGCTATCCAGAGCTCTAAAAAAGCATATCAACTCTCGCAACATTTGCATTCTAAACGAATTGTAGTTAGAGATTTAGTTATTTTGTTTTGGATTATCTCCAAATGTATCTGTATGAGTTTCATTGCAGTACTTTCTTCAAAATTTAGAGGGGACCATTCTAACAAAGCTTCCGCAAAAAAAAAAAAAAAAAAAAAATGGGGCATAACATTGAGAAATGACAATAAATAAAAGACATTTGATGAGGGAACAGGACAAGATCAGTATGAAGTTAAGTAGTACTTGTTTTAAAATATACTTTTTTTTTTTTTTGGAGTTAGAACAACAACCCAACTTCTCTCGTAGCATTATGCTATATTTGGTATGAGCAAAAAGTGGAAGGAAAGAAAACATGAGAGGGATTTTATGATGAAAATTGATAATTTGGGATGTTTGTTAGGAAGAAATTTTGGATGCAAAGGAAAAGAAGGTGAAAGAACAATATAATGGGTCCCATCGAAATTAATCTTCCTAAACGTGGAAGGATTTTGGAAGGGAAATGATTTATACAAAGTACAAAAGTAAAATTACACAATTATCCTTATCCAAGAAAATTCCAACAACAAATAATTGACAGTAATAACGCAAAATAGTAATTTTGTAATAGAAGTTTTCCATCCCAATGGTTTTACTTACAATATCAAACAAAGAGAAGGTAAAATCATTTATTTTCTGCCTTCTCATACCAAACAATTAAAAGAAAAATCAAAATCTTTTATTTCCTTTCAATTTTCTTTATATCATAGTTTTCCTTTCCCTCCTATTTTCTTTTCTTTTTATCAAACAGAGTGTTAGGGACAACTCCTAATGTTTCTACCTTTTGTTGACCTTTTCTACAGGTTGCCAAGCCCATGTTCTAGTTCGGCAGCACAAGAAATGGACCAATGTTATTCTACTTGATATGACTGAAAATTTTAAGATAATACAAAATGTCAATATATCAACACCAAACTCAATTGATTAAGAAAGATAAGCTGTTTAATTAAAAAATATATATATATAAATTATTTATATGTGGCTGGACCAGCCGAAGCTAGGCTACCTACGTACCCGGTTAAGGGATCAAGCCACTCATAGTTCATCTACATTCTCACAAAAAAATACTCAAAGGACATTAGTAGTCCTTGGAAGGTAAAAATTAAGTACAAACTAAAATTAAAAAAGTACCAACTGCCGTTTGAGTAATCCTTGTTGAAATTGTCCCAAGTAATTCCAAACTTCTCAGGAAGCAAGAAATAATATACGCGGTAATTCCAAGGAACTACAAGAAAGACAAGAATGAAGATAAATAGAAGTGTGTGAACGAAGATTACTAGAATATAAAAAGGAAATACGTACTTGCAATAGGTGCTGAAATTTGATCGCACTCGTGTTTGATACTATTCCATATGTGTCTAATGGCGTAGAAGACGTTTGACAAATAGACCAATATTAGATCAACTCCATTGCCTTTCTATATGGAGTCAAGCCAATAGACCTGGTCGCCTATGTATCAAAATAGGAAACTGAAATCCGTTAAAGAGCTCAAAAAGAGCAGGATTTGAAGATTTATAGGTGTATTTGGACTTCCTGCTCCTATAAGAGACTAGGATGGCAGTTTCCTTCGTTACATAGGTGCTTGAGAAAAAAGACGCAAAAAGGGGTAAGGTCGAAGAGGCAAACTGAGTCTTTTTCCGTAGCCTTTAATCATCATCACCACCACCATGGTCATGTAAGATCGAATGGCAACAAGACAGGACCCGAAATTCATTGGAATTTAAAAGCATCAAGGTCAAACCACGAGAAAATATTGACTAGGGAAGATGGTTGTCAAAGGAGGCATAATCCACTGCATAATGAGGCTGCAAGCTAAGAAAGACCAAGCAACAGAAGGCAGGGTCTGAACATAGCATTGAAGACTCATGGCTGTATTCGAATGGGCAGGAATGAGTTGGAGTCAGAGGCAGTGGAGTTTCTTCTCATCCACGGGAGAGAAAGGCTTCATCTCAAAGTAGTACTGGCCGGTTTTGCTCCCTTGACTTCTGGAAGATCTCAACTGAAATCATGAAGCTGAGGCTTAGTTTGTGTTTTTGCTCATTGTCATCAAGCTTGCAGGATAGACTGTTCATTAATCTACGTTATGCAAAAAGGAAGACTATATTTTGCTTAGAACATGTTTTTCTCATTCTTAGAGTTTTTCTATAGGATTGATAGAAGTTACTAGAAAATCTAGATGAAACTTGTAATTTGAAGATGAAAACTTAAAGAAAGACTTATGATAATGGCAAGGAGTTGGATAAGTTCTTTCATGACATCTCAGATGTAAATATCAATCTTTCTTTCTTCTTTCAGAGAGTTGAGTATAATAAACTTCATGTTTTAGAAACACTAACCTCCCACATCCTTCTAGTTACCTATACTTGACATAAAATTGATGTCAACTTGCTCCAAGAAGAATGATTTTACTCCTACTGGCAGCCTGATCACGGCTCTGCTTTTTCGAGATTCAGCAACTGGTATGAGAGCAACCCATCATCAAGTGAATCCAACACTGGCATTTTCAACCAAATGCTTCAAGAGAGGCAGAGTTAAGAAGCAGGGGTGCCTGGTTCAGAGAACAGTCGGACTCACTATTGCAACGAGGAGAAAATTAAAATTTGCGGAATCATTTTTATGTAAACTACGAGAATCTTTCAAACAATGTACAACATCCGATATGCACTAGAAGGAGAGATTACCTGAAATGGTCGTAAAAGAGATACCAATAGATCTTTCCATGAAGTTGCAAGCTTAATCATTTGTTAACAATAAATCAACTTCAATGTTAAGAGCTTTAGTAGATTGTTCAATGAAGCAGGTGTTGATTAAACAGCAGTTACATAACTTGTCTCCATATGCACATATAACCATCATCATCATTTTTTTACAGAGGAAATATAGTCTGATAAAAGGGTGATATTTCTTTTCTATTTTTAAATTTGGCCATCTAGGTTGTTTTCTTGCCTTACCTTAAGGTTGCCGTTCAATGTCCTGGTTCAGGAGCACAAGAAATTGAAAGATGTTATTCTACTTAATACGGTTTTCATTTTTAGGTGATTCAAAGCCATCAACATATCAATACCAAACTCGATAAAGAAAAAAAATTATGTTATTTATTTGTGGCTGGACCGGCCGAAGCTAGGCTGCCTACGTACCCGGTTAAGGGATCAAGCCACTCGTAGTTCATCTACATTCTCACAAAAAAAACACTTGAAGTACATTAGTAGTCCTTAGAATGTGAAAACAGACAAAAATTAAAATAAAAATTACAAACTACCATTGGAGAAACTGATCCCACTTGTTCCACACTTGGGATAAATATGAACAATTTACTCTGCAAATCCAGAAAACTACATGAAAGAAGTAAATGAAGTTACAAATAATTGTGGAAAAAAAGATAAATAGACAATCATAAAAGAGACACTTACATGTGCCGAAATTGGGTCCCACTCATGTTTACTTAAATCCCATATGCATCTTGCAGTGTCGAAGAACTTACATTTGACATTCCGGATTGTTTTGGAGAACACTAAAACAAATATTAAAACTAATTAGCTGGCAACATTATTATGTCAATCTGTTACACACATGCTCCGGATTAATTTGGTCTTAATAGATTCTCTGAAAAAAAAATAAAAAAACAACGTTGATGAGCTTACTTTTCGAACACCAATGTTAAATCAGCTCTGATGCCTTTACAGATGGAGTAAAGCCAATAGGCTTGGTCGTCCCACAGATAAATGACGCCAGAATTCAATAAAATTTATGTAGATCAAGAATTATATATGATCAAAGTCTAGAAAATCGAAAGAAATGGTTGGGTAGAATCAATGGTTAGCAAAATCCCTTACTCTTCATTGTACGGCAAATAAAATATTGGCCTCTCCTAGCTTGTCTTATGACTTCATAGAGCATATCTGATTTTTCTTTGTGGATCCCATGTTTGATTACGAATGAGGAAAACTGGAAAAGACAGCTTCTTCCCCAGAAGGAAAAAAAAAAAAGGGAGCCCTCAAGATTAGTACAGAGTGTTCTTAAAGTCCTAACGTCATAGAAGAGTGATTGAAAGTCCAACATTGACCATATAACAAATAATAATTAGGACACTGAAGCACAAAAGAAGAAATTTTATTGGTTAATGTCTTGGAGATCATTCAGAGGACTATGAAAGCATAACAACTCTTACAACATTCACAATCTCAACAAATAGTGGTTAGAGAATTAATTATCTGATATAGATAGATAACATATGTCACTAATTAAAAGATTTAAGTATTAAAACAAATACTATATTTAGAACCAAAAAGACTTCTTTAGGGTATAATATTCTCATTGTAGGTAGTATAGCACGAGAAGCACATATTCAAATACACAATAAAAGCCTTTCTTTATATATATATACACACACACACACTTTATCATATCTCCTACAATCTAAACTAGGCACAAACTGTCCACTTATAAAAAAAAATAACAAATAAATAAAGGACATTGACTAAGAAACTGAAAACTCAGCTGATAACAAAAAAAGAAAAAAAAAAAAAAAGGGTATACAAGGACTAAGAGAAGTTACCAGAAGCTTCCATGCAGCCACAGACTATTTCGTTTTCAGGTGATGGGTTTCTTGAAATTAGATGCTCTG
Organism: Ficus microcarpa; assembly: GCA_025413485.1. NCBI lineage: Eukaryota > Viridiplantae > Streptophyta > Magnoliopsida > Rosales > Moraceae > Ficus > Ficus microcarpa. Next base: position 11,815,865 of record CM046382.1, on the reverse strand, counting down.
TTGAAATTCAAAATCTAGTAATTGGATGTTTGGGATGTGAGAAATCTTGGGCCACTCCTCTCCCACTCCTTCTCGGCAACGTTCTTTCAGGATTTGGCAATTTCTGATGACTAAATGCTGCAGAGGTGTCTTTCGGAGGAAGTCTGGTAGTGTTGTTAGCTTTTTGCAATACTCAATTTCCAAGGATTGAAGGAATGGCATTACTACTAAGCTATTATCTTCTTCTTCTCCTGAATTAATCCCTAATTCCCACTTTTCGCACCTTGTCAGTAAGACAAAGTGAAGTTGTTTCAACTTCGGGAATAATGAAATTTGGTAGCCCCTAGGTGCCCCTGCATTATCATCATTTTCTATTCCCAAAAACTCAACCCCCACCCTTTCCACTCTGTAGAAATACTGTATATAGAGATCTTCAAGGGAGGGCAATTTTCCCAAAGGAGGTAAGAACTCACACTCTTCACAAAAGTGTAGCCTGAGGCTTTTGAGATTAATTAAAGCCATCATCCACTTCGGAGAAATAGTTTTGCCCATGTAACTCCAAATTGTTAAATCTTTCAAGTTTGGATGTGGTTCCAACGCCTCAAGTATCTCTTCATGAGCTCCTTCATTCTTACTACTCTCAAAACAAAAATCTAGATACAAAGTAGCAAGGTATTCTTTGTCCTTGAGTCGTGCCCTCTCCGCCTGACTCCCATATTGTAGGTTTCCACACTTTCCTATTGACAAATTGCTGCATTGAAGTTGTTTCAACATATTAAACTCTTCAAGCTCTAATGCCTCAATACCATCCTCAAGGCTATTAGAATCAGGCACAACAAACTTATCTAATGTCTGGAGGCAACTTAATTTTCGAATCCCTTTTGGCAAATGCTCTAGCTTGCGACACCCGAAAATGTGTAGATGGCGTAAGTTTACCAGTTTCCTCATTTCTTTTGGCAGTTGTTCAAGATCAAAACAACAGATCAGCCTTAAAACCTGCAGATTGAATAAATCACACAAGGAGTTTGGTAATTCCCTTAGCTTTGTCTCAGACAGGTCCAGATATCTAAGATGGATCAACTTTTCTATCCCTGCTGGCAATTGCTCAAATTTACCATGTGACAGATTCAATGTCCTGAGAGATGTCACATTTAAGAACAATCTTTCCAAACTTAAGCTATCAGCTGGCCAATGATCATGTGAGGATTCAACAAAGAGTGTACGCAAACCTTTGTTCTCACACAGTGAACTAGGAATGTTGGCCGTCCCTAGTGACCCGGGTAATAGTGTTGCATGACGAGGCTTTTTTCCTCTACATTGTATTTTCTCCTTGACATCCTCAATATCTGTGATGCAATTTTCCTTTTGTGTACGAGATTGAACAAAGTCATGCATTATGTCATGCATCTTGCAACTTTTAATGTCCCCATTACCTTTGTCTTTTTGAAAATCTTGAAAGAAAGATCGCATTGCTAAATTTTCAAAGCAAGCGTCACCTTCTTGCTCAAGATTTTTGCCCTCGTTTAAATAGCCTTGGGACATCCATAGCTGAATCAAAACATCTTTTTCCATCGTGTAATCTTTCGGAAAGATAGAACAATATGACAAACAACGTTTCTCAACAAACGGCAAATCATTATAGCTTAACAAGAATGGAGCGAAAAGGCTATTTTTACCGTTGTCATTCTCTAACTGCCATAGCTCACTATGTAAAACATCCTTCCACTGCTTGATACATGTTTTATAGCGCATGAGACTTCCCAAAGTCTTTGCAACAAGAGGCAGACCCTTGCACTTGGCCACAATTTGCTTGCCGATAACCTTTAGTTGTTCGTCCCCATCCCTACCAAAGAATGCTAATTGACTAAATATGGACCAACAAATCTCCTCAGACAAAAGCTTAATCAGAACCATACGACTTTCTGCTCCCATCATGATGGCAACTTCCTTTTTTCTTGTTGTGACCAAAATTCTACTCCCTAGAGCACTATTCTTTAGTGCTTCCTTTAATGGTTCCCATTTTTTTGCGTCGTCAGTCCACACATCATCTAGGACAAAAAGACACCTCTTTCCCTTAACAGATTCTTCGATTTTTTCTAACAAAGATTGCATTGTAGTGCAATGCGAGGCATCGGCTTTGAGAGCTTCAATGATTTCATGTGCAACCCTTTTCTCATCAAAAGGATCGGAGACACATATCCAGATTCTTTCATGAAAATGAATCTTAACATCGTTATCATTATATATAAGTTGGGAGAGGGCTGTTTTCCCTATTCCCCCCATCCCTACAATAGGGATGATATCAAGCCCCCTCGTATCGCTACTCTCACTCAACAACTTACTCATCAGATCTTTCATTTCTTTTTCTCGACCGTGAACTGTTGATACATCAATGAAAGAAGTAGTCTTCGGTCTTTCAGGTTCTTTAATGTCTTCGATGTTTGTCATACTAAAATTGTATCTGCTTTTCCTAACGTCAATAGCAGTCAGCGTTTCATTAAGTCGTTTTATCTTGCTTGCAATGTTACGACGCATTATCCAATCATGGACAAGAACTGGAGAACCGGAAAACAAAGAAGACATGAACAGGCTCAAGCGCACCTGTAACATCCAGAAAATTCACTGTGTAAATTCCTAATTTTAATTAGAAATAAAGTGGTGAATTTTCTCAACTAAGAGAACATTTTTTTAATGGCTTTGTAATTTTTGAACTAGTTTTATGAATGATAAATTTCATGTTGAATAAATGTTCGAATAAATTTTGTTACGCAATTAATACAAAAAATATTAAGAAAAAGTAATAAAAAAATTGTGCTTATATATAAAACGTGATTTATGAATTTCAGTAAACTTTTTCAAGTCAATGATTTAATGTTAAGAGTGACATTTAAATGAAAAAATTACAATTATTTCTGAGACAATTTATATGTGACAGAATATAATTTTAAAGCATAAAATTGATTCAGAAAAGTGTTACAACTGTCACATGAATTAGTTGTACACAAGAAAAAAATTGTATTCCCAACATGAAATTCATAAAAAAAGTAAACTTTCAATTGAATCTATTGTCTAAACGATTCAATTGATAGTGCAAAATTTACAAGTTAAAAAACCATATTACATTAATATCATTTAAAACAGACTTTCATTGAATTAATGTGCCTATGTATATAAATGTGTGTGTGTGTGTGTGTGTGTGTGATGTAAGAAGTTTTGTACATTCTCTTGTAATCAAAAACTGTCCAACGTTCTCGGCATGAATGTACAAAAATAAATTAAAATAAATAAAAAAGAGAAGAAGAAATACGTTAACAAGAAGAGATCAGACAAATAAGACTTGTTATGATTTTTTTTTTAGTTGGTGCAAACGTTATAATAGATATCGAGAAAAGAAAAGAGGTATACGTGTGTGTGTATGCATAAGGGCCCGTTTGCGGAGGTCTTGAATATACTTGAATTGAAATTTTGAAAAAGTGTATTTGATTTTAAAAAAAATTGTTGGGAGTAAACAAAAAAAAAATGTAAAAGCTTAAAATATGTTTGAAAAAAATACCAATATGTATCTTGTTTTGTTATTATTGAAATTCTAAGAAATTAAAAAAAAATATATCATTTTATTTGGATTTAAAATAACAAAGTTATGAACTTTTCAAAGTTTAAATTTACTATAGATATTTTGAGACGTAAACATATAGTGAAAATAATTTTGAATTGAGAAAAAAAAAATCCAAAAAAAAACATGGAAATCAAATGCTAATAGGTGTTCCACACGGGCTCTAAGTGTGGCCAGTCCACACTCTACACCAAAAAAAAAAAAAAAAAAGAAATAATTACACAAAAGGTCTATTTTTATAGTCCCGTTTTGAAATATGTTTATTTTTCAATAATATTATGTATATGCCTATTTTTTAATGAATGAATATTTATAGTATCTATTTTGCCTTTTTATTATAATTGACATCATTTTATTTTTACACAGATTCTTTTATTTTTTTATTTTAATAATGCGTATTTTTTGTTGAAAAATATAAATTACCTGTAATAAGCCAACATTAATTATAAACATCAAAGTAATTATAATAAATATAAAATATGTACTATAAAGATGGTGGTTCGTACTAAATAACAAACATAATACAAAATATGAATGATAAAAATTGATAAATATTCATACTTTAAATATAAAAACCAATAAATTCTTTATAAAAAAACCTATTTATTTATATAATCCACTGTAAATCAAAGAATTGTTATTTATGTTTTTAACCAAACAAATTGAAGAATAACACAGTAAATGGAATCAAATGCTTAATAAAAAAAAATACTATTATTTATATAAATTAATAAAAATAAAATTAAACATATCTTTACGATAAAAACATATTCATTATATGAAATATTTTTTTGATATTTTTCTTTTTCTTTATTTACCCTTTTCTCGTTAATGTGAAATATGATTTTGAGAAAATAATCACTTTTTTAGTTCATTATGAATATTTATACATTCTTTACAATAAATCAAAAAAATTTTCAAAATTTTCTTTTTTATCAATTTTTTTATAATTTCATTAATTAATTTTAGTCTTATTTGATAAACATCTTATATTCCTTTTTTTGTTTCCTTTTTTAGAATTTTTTTATTTGTTAATTCTTCATTTTTTATGAATAGTATAATTGCATTTATAATTATTTTTTTAGATGTTCATGTCAGTAAAAAGAAAAATAAATATATTTGGAATCAATAACGAGCGACTTTGTAAATAACCAAAAAAAAAAAAAAAAACAAAGAAAAATGAAAAAGAAAAAGGTGGTGGGGCTCATCGGACCATATTTCTCGCTCTCTGCCCCTATCTTTTTATTTCCTTTCTCATGGATGTATGCTTGCTGCCTTCACCGGAACTTCGGTCTCCGGACAGTCACTGCTGCAGCATGCCAGTGACCCACAAAACTTGTCACTGGCAACCTCCGCCGCCGGAGTTTCAAGCCTCCCGCGCCGCTGTTCGCCGCAAATCAACATCCAAAGTTTCGCCTCCATTAGCTTCAAGGCGAGATTTCGGTGAAACCCAACCTCCATTTTGCCTGAAAGTTGCATCATCATGTTCTCCATGTCGAGAGAAACAAAACCCAGCCAACGGCTACTCCGATCGTCGCCAGAAAATTCCCGAGCTCCAGCCACGTTAGATTTCGATTTTTGGGTATTTCCAGACAGATCGAACATTGTTTTGATAATCTGACACCGAAAATGGACTCGTCTCATCGAGATCTTCGAAACCGTACCGATCTCCACCCATTTTTGTCCCCTCCAGCCGTCGGCCAACTCCGTTGACCGGCAACATTGAACCGGTCAACAAGTTTCGGAAGATTGCGTCCCTAGCCTATTTTCGACATTTTGAATACCTCCGCGTCACCGGACTTGCGAGACGGAGTTTTGAAGGTCAAGAATGGTGATTCAAAGTTTTGCCACTCGATATCGAATGGCTTTTTAAACACCAACCAGAATCATTATTTCCATCAGGATGTTGTTGAATGATTTCGATTGTAACTCGATAACTTTGACTACCGAAGCCATTTATTGGATTGATTACATGCCTATGCATGTGTTTTGATTGAATATCCATCTATTAAATTTTACAATATTTGATGTTCAATTCCAAAGTTGGATTAAAACGAGATATATATTATGTTGATATGATAAAATTGCTTTGGGAGGCATGTCTTGCAGTTACCGTGTGCTGAAATCTTTTAAAGAGTGTTTTATTGTAGGTTTGAATTTTTAATATTAAGAAAATAAGTTGTTATGTTACTGGATTTTTTATTAAATCCAATCGTAATTGGTAATTGACTTATAAGATGAATTTTTTAATTGAAAGTTGTTAAATGGTTTCACATTATGATATTTTATTAGGAAAAAGTACTATTTTTGCAGTTTTATTATTGACTCAGAAATCACATCTTGACTTTTATACTCGACCTATAATTTTCAAGTTTAAATATGACAAGATCATGACCTTACACTAATCTTTGAACCATTTTAATGGGAAATTAATAATCATGAACAAGATTTACAAATATATATATATATATATTATAAATCTTAAAACTAAAGGGGCATAATGATCTTTTATTAATGTTAGACAAAATGGGGAGTTAATAAAATGACATAGTTTAGTTTAATGTTGGATCAAAAACTAGTTTTATGTGAACGAGCTTCTATAGGCTCAAAACCTATCACTTTAAAAAGAAAAGAAATAGTGTAATAATTAAAATAAATAAATAAATAGAGAGAGAGAGAGAAGGAAAAAAACTAAGTTTGTAGAGAAAAACGCCATGGGTCTAACAAGTTCAATAAACTCATATTTCACCTAAGAAAATTCACCAGGGCCAATTATGAAACATAGTTACTAATTTTAATCCTTACGTATAAAGCTAACAGCTAGGAAAGTCGGTTGTTACGTAATCTAGTTATGCTAAGTTTAATGAAGTTTGACCGGTTGATGTTTTAAAATAAATATTCGATTATTGTCTATTAATTAATCAGGTTTAGATCTCATAAAAAAATGTTTCAAAATCCAAGTCTTTTGAAAAATGTAACTAGTTTTGAATTTACGATCGATATTACTAGGTAGTAATAAAATGATCGTAAACTTTGGGTGAGTTTGATTGGTTAGTTTAAGTTGAAATATTTTAGTTGTAATAGTAAATTTTTTTGAATTTTCAGAAAAGACAAAAAACTTTTTGGGAAAAAGACAAAAACTTTTTAGGAAAAAGACAAAGAAAAGTTTGAAATAAGTTTGAACTAAAATGGTTGCCAAACTCTCCCTTTATGTAAGTTATGATTTATTTACGCTGTTAAAAAAAATTTATCTGTAATTTTGTAATTTTATAGTAAGTAATTATATTTATGAAGGCTGCATTTAGATCGGGCAATTATAGTACCTTCTTCGCTGGAGGAGGAGCATCTTCGCCTTCTTTTTTGTCCTTCTCAAGGTTTGATTTGCTAACCGCCGTATTCCACTCATCCAACACATCATCTATGTCGAGCGATACATCTTTGAGCTCATCCAACCAGTCTTGGACGCTGGCATCATTGATCGCTCGCTTCTCAGCATCGAAGAGCACGGCTTGAATGCTGGTGAGCTCGCGGCGGAGATTTACAACTCCTTCATCAACGTCCATGATCTCTTTCACTGCTTCTTTTGTCATTTCATAGGGAGCCGATTTCAACTTTTCCACGACTTCGGAAATCATCGGCGAAGCCACGTCTTTGAGCAGTTGCAGGCATCCGGAGATCAGCTGCCTAGCCATAACTTAGAGACTAAAAGATAATGAATCAAGTAGTACTCGAATGGTTCTGCAGGAAAAAAAAAAGGGGGAAGCAAGAGACTGATTTTGTGTTATTGAAAAGAAAATGAGATTGACAACAAATTGTACAATATATTAATCTCAAGCTAGCTAACCGGTTATTGAAGTCAAAGTGATGAATTTACCTGACAATTTCACTTGGTTCTTCCGAGACAGTCCTCCGTTGCAGGAAACCAGAAAAGAGAACAAAGGAAATTTAGTAGAAAATGGATGACAAGTTTCTTATAATCATAAATATATATATATATATATACACGTGTGTGTGTGTGTGCGCGTGCCGTGCATTTTGGCATTGTCTTTTGGTGAAGTGCATTGACGTGTGAAAAGTCTGAAATTAGAGGTAGTTCAAACAAAAAGAATCACGTAAGAAAGCACGCCTATATTAAACTAATATAAAGAAATAGGCTTGTGTTTGCTGTACCCGTTTAAAATGAGATTTTTTTTTTAATTAAAGTTTGTTGATTTTTTAAAAATTAATTATAATTTTTTTCTAATTATTTAGAAAAAGATTAAAAATGCAATGAAAATTTTAGATTGGAAATGAAGAACCAAACAACCCTTAAATAAATAAATAAATCAAACAACAGATTGTTAATTCAATCATATTTGTTCAAAAGGAACTTTCTTTGCGCATGCAATGAAATTTCATTACAAGAAATAAAGGAAGCCTCTCATAGAAAATGAAAAATCTACTAAGAAGAGAAAATGATGTTAGGATTTTACATTATTGCAATGGAAAATAAAACATAATTTCATTAATCAATCAGCTCTTTTAATTTATTTTTTTTATTTTTATTATGTTGGAAAACCATGTGTACTTTCCTAGACCGGTTTGAATTGCAAGTATTTGGAGATGGAGCCACAACATTCGTGTCTTGATTTCCTTCCTTTGTTTACATAATTTCTCTATTTTTTTCTTATTAAAATTTAGTTTTTATACTAACATAAAGTACTTTTCAATGTTCAGTGCATGTCAGATTGTGTTTATTGGGATGCTTTTGTTTTCTCTCTTTAAATCTCATTGTTCATTTTTGATCCAAAGGTCACAATCAACTATCTGGAATTTGTTGTATATGAAGCTACCAAAAATAAGACCTATCTTATTTATGTATATATAGTTACCAAATTTGTTGTATATGCATTTGCCCAGAAATTTCTCGGGTAGACTTTCAGTGATCCGCATGGTAACTTTTCATGGCATTACACTTTCATGGCAACCTTTGTTTAAAAAGTCTCATTTGAAGGGTCAGTCCCTTTGGAATTTCGATGCAAGTAACCATTGTATCATATATCTTCTTTCCCCATTAAAGTCTAGACATCCAAATATTAGTACACCTGTTTCGATTGATAGGTTTTTTTTTTCTTTTTTCTTTTTAAGTTATCATAACAATAATGATAAGCAAGCTAACTGTAACTGCTGTGATATCTTACTAAATAACAATAATAAAAAAAATTATGTGATATCTTTTTGTATAAATCTCTTTATTTTGAAGATACGTTACCAGGTCAGATTTTGTGACAATATTTTATATTTCTACTGAATGTGTTTATAGTGCTCTTAATTTATTAGTGAACCTTCTCTACTTTTTTAATTTGCCAATGACTCATTATTAGACCATGTTAAATTTATATACTCTCTTTTCCCTTTTGTATAATCTTCTTAATAATCTTTGATGCATAAATGCTTCAGAGGAAGTCGGGTAGTGTAGTTAAAGTCAACTAATGAATTTACACGGAAATTTCACTTGGTTCTTCCGAGACTATCCTCTGGTACTGGAAACCAGAAAAGAAAACAAAGGTTACAGACTTTGCCACACCCACTTTTCCACATTTTTTTCCCCTCCTTCGTAAGCTCCGGGTTGTTCTAACGAACTAAGTTGGTTCTTGTTGATTTGAGGAAAAACTTATTTATTTTTTTTAAATAATTAATATCAATTTCCTAAAACACGCATCCTAAAACACATTTTATTCCAAATGTTATTCAATATAAGACAAAAAGTCCAAACATATATTTTTTTCTCAAAACTTTTTACCTCGTACACATATCTCCAAAACCATATCTCATCTCTAACACAAATATCTCCAAGATTCAATCTTCAAAACTCCCCCAAAACTGGCCCATAACAATTTATCCTTGTCTAGGGGTGAAGTGCATTAACGTGTGAAAAAGATTATAATAGGTAAGTCCAACAAAGTTCAAACAAAAAGAATCTTGAAGCCACTGATACTAGTCTAATTGGTGCGATAAAGGGAGGGGTTAAGGGTTTAGGTCCGGTAAGTCCGACGATCTTTAGCAAGTGTGTAAAAAAAAAAAACAAAACAAAACAAAACAAAACAAAAAAAACAAAACCTATGTAGAATCGATTGATTTAATGGAGGGTTGGGCATTTGCCAATTAAAAAAAAAAAAAAAAGAATCATACGAGGAAGAACGCGTAGATGAAACTAATTTAAATAAATAAAACAAATCCATTTGTCCATAATTGCCCAAATTTTGGAACTTTTTCTGCGTGTCCATTGAAATTTCATTGCAAGTAATAAAGGAAAGTTTCCTAAAGAAAATGACATATTTATACATAACGTGAGAAATACCCAATACATAATAGAGAAAAAAGATGAAGAGAGAAAAAGATGCTAGGATTTTATATTTATGCAATAGCAAACAAAATATAATTTCATCAATCAATCAACTCTTTTGATAAAATTACAATGATTGAGCTATTTATAAATATCCAAACTAACAAAAATATATGCTTAACTTAATTCTAAATATTGTAAATAATCCTAAAAGATAAACAAGTGTGATTTCTTTTGATTATTGCAAGTCCAATACCAAGTAATAAATTGCCTCATTTCCTTTGAGATCGATGTCACCACGAAGGAATGAACGTGTCAGATTGCGTTTATTAGGATGCCCTTGCTATCTCTCTTCAACTCTTACCGTTCATTTCTGATCCAAGGATTGACAATCAACTATCTGAGATTTATTAATTTATGAAGTTGCCAGAAATAAGACCTATCTTATTTATGTTTATATTAGTTACCATATTAAAGCAAGACTTACTGTAGAAGGTCAACAAGTCAAGCTATATATGCATTTTGCCACGAAATTTCCCGGGTAGACTTTCAGTGCGTTCTGCATGGTGACTTTTAATGGCAGTACACTTTTGAATTGTCTTCGCCGCCTACAAGAATGCAACCTTTGTTTTAAAAGTCTCAGTTGAAAGGCAAGTAAAGTCTCAATCGAAAGGTAAGTCCCTTTGGAATTTCGAAGCAAGTGACCATTATATCATCCACCTTCTTTCCCCATTAAAGTCCATTTAGACATCCAAATATTAGTACAACTGTTTCGATTGCTCAGTTTTTTTTTTTTTTTTTTGTTTTCCTTTAAATTATCATAACAATAATGAGGCATAACTAGCTGTAACTGCTTTGATATCTTACTAAATAATAATAATAATAAAATTATGTGATGTCTATTTGGGGTCAAAATGTAAATATAAAAAAATTTATGCTCAAAAACGTAAAAAATAAAAATGTGTTAAAAATGAATCATGATCCTGTGAGAACACTTTATAAGGACATTAAATATAAAAAAACGTGAACCAAAGGGCATTGGGAACTAATTGGGGCTAAATAATGATTAAAATGTAAAAAAAAAAATAAATAAATAACGGGTCAAATTATAAAATTTACTTAAACTATAATTAGACAGTATCTCTGTTACCCTTAAAACAGTATATTAAGCTAAATAAATATAAGAAATAAGATGATTTATGTTACAGTCAAATGTACGACCTTAAAGTATTTACCTATATAAATTTCCCCCGGTTCTTCCGGGATTAATGTCCTCCGGTACAGTAAATCGTAAAAGAAAACAAAGGAAATTTGGGAAAAATGGATGTAAAGAAGGCCAACAAGTATATGTATATCTGTATTTATCATCAATGCGTACTCATCTGTAAGGTTTAACTGGTCAACTTAGATTTTGGAATTTTCTCTTCTTCCTTTTTTTTTTTTTTTTTAACTTGACATATATATATATATATGAAACATATATATATATATATATATATATGCACGGGATCCAGCTCACAGGCACTGAGCAGACGTCCATTACTTGCTGACAATTGAATTTTTCATCCTTGACTTCTCTTATCTTAAAGTTGAAAAGTCTGAATTGAAAGGTATAGTCCAAAAAAATTACAAGAAAAAGAAACCTTCGAGAAAGCTTGAGGAAAGGGGGGGAAAAAAAATATATATATATATATATATATGTATATGTATGTATGTATGTATGTATTCATAACTGGCCTTTTTTTAAGTTATTCTGATTGTAGTTTGTAATGCTAGAACTGATATGTTATCTTTCTCTTTCTTCTATTTTTTTTTTTTTTTCTTTCAGTAGCAAATGATAGATAACGTTAACATTTTCATTACATTAGATATTCTTTTCAGAGTATATGTCAAATATTCATAATGTGAAAAGATATCCACAATATGGATGAATATCCATGAACATTCATCTTTTTTATATACATTTTCATATAATTTCCAAAGACCTTAGGAAAATTTTATTTTTATGCAAAAAGTTTCAATTTTGTAGAACATTTAGTTTTAGTTTTAGTTTGTTTTTTGTTTTTTTATAAAATGTGACGACATTCTTCAACCCAGGAGAATAAATCAAATAAGAAAATTATAATAAATAGTATGTTTACAAAATAATTAAAGTAAATAACAAAAATTTAAAATATTTGAAGTAAATTATAAATTTACCACATAAATGAAAATTTTACTAAATAAATGAAATATTTACGTGATATTAATAAATCATTTTCATGAAAAATACGTTCTATATTTACTTTAAATATTTTGCAAACCTCCTGTTTATATTAATTATTTTCTTAAACATATTATTTACTTCTTTCTAGAAAAAAAAAATTCATATTTTTAAGGCTATTATTTTGATACTTATATATAGGTGCGGCGATTTGATAAAAAAAATATATATGGAAATATTGACGAAAACAAACAGAAGAGGCATTTTAACATGGATGTTATAGATCAGGGTATAACAGATATAATTCTCAATATATGAAAGTATGTTCATACTAGTGAAATAATTCAAGAGAATTTGTATGATTTTTATTCCTTTTAAAACTACAGTTTAACAATCATACACAACAACTTTTCAAAACTCTAGAGCCTTACTAAACGCTGGTTGGAAACTACTTTTGGTATGGTTCTAAAACGGCCTCGTTTGGTATCGTTTTGAAAACTTTTTCTTTTTTTTTTTTTTCACATTTTTTCATAAAGTTGTTTCCAGAAACGATTTTAAAATAATGTTTGTTTTGCACCAAATTAAAAAACATAAAAAAAAAAAAAAAAAAAAGTGTTTCATAATGTTCATCATAGAATAAGAAAATGCAATAAAGTTTTTCCCATCATCATTTTTTTAAGCTAATATACCCATAAATATTTTTCAACGCAAAAAGGATCATTTTGTATATTTTTAAAAAATTTAGAGAGTTTTTAGCCCCAAAAAAAAAGGTTAGATGGCAAATTGCATTATCGTAAAAAGGTTATGAACTAAATGAGCAATTTATCAGGGGAAAAAAAAAAAAGAAGACAATTTTAAAAAATATCTCAACATCATTCTAAAAACATTCTCATTTAAATTTTACACCAAACCAAAATCATTTTCAAAATGCTAACCGTTTTCAAAATAGCTTTTGGAGACTTAATAGAATGAAATTAAAATTTAAAAAAAAAAAAAAAAAACTTTCTTAGATTGAGTTAATAAAATTGGAAAATACCCAAAAGTTAGTTTCCCTTATCCGTTTTCATTTTCTAATACTTATATATTCAATATTTTAAAACATATCCAAACACAATTTTTCTTTTCACTCAAACCATGCTTTTTTGATCTGTCTAGATTATAGATTTCATTTGAATGTTCATTCAAAATAAAAGTTGCATTTAATTTGAATTTGAATTATGTATTCAAATTGAATGTGTATTTGGATAGTATTTGTTAAATGTAATATTTGAATAATACAAAGTGATAAAATGAGTGTGATACAGATTTTTAAAATTGATAATTTAAATTTGAATTAAATTATTATAAAATAATAAAATATTCAAATGAATTCATTTTAATAATTAGCAAACCAAAGCTTATCACATTCGAGTACAATAATAATTATTACAATAATTATCTAAATGGAGAATTTTATAATACAATCAAATGTAATTTTAGAATCGATGTCAATCCCATTTCTAATAGAAAGAGAGGGAGGAAAAAAAAAAAAAAAAAAAAAAAAAAAAAAAAAAAGGTAGGGGGAGAGAGAGTTATCAACGTCTTTGCAGAAAACGATGTACAAGTGACAGTGGTAAACCTTCTTTTTCTAGCCAATTATAATTAATTTCTTACTTAAGTTGTTCTTATTTTTCTTTTTAATCATTAATCATTAATGTTGCTGAAGATATTTATGCGATAAACTATAACATATTTGTCTGCAGTATACAGTTGTTGGAAAGAAAGACGAACAAAATTGGGACTTTTCAGCTTGTTTGAGGTATGCTCAACTATGCAAAAATCTAACTATTGGGACATCATTGATAGCGAAGAATTTATTCAAACAATTATCTTTCCATTGATCCGAACAGCACGATCTAAGTGGCAATATTTGGCTTTAGATCTATTTGAATCACTAGATCAAATACACCAAGTGTTTTTTTCATCATTTTTTGCTTGCAAAGAACATCCACTAGGTTGATGAAGGGATATAATATTCCGTGGGACAACTTGATTTTTCATTTTATCGAATTATTTTATGGTTAACTCTATTGGCCTGAACGGCAAAATCAATTAGTTAAAAATAATTTTAGGTGATGATGTCAGGTTTTAGACCTCTAATACTCATTGCTTCCACAAGATAAAGTGCCTCTAAAATTCATCCTTTGCTTGAGGAAATTATGTTACAATCTACTCTATGCGAGTCTGGTTGATGAAAAAGAAAACATTAAAATGTAGAATTAGCTACTATTTTGGGAATCTCTCTTCAAGTTGTTTTATCCGATATTTGGGATTATTGTGGAGTCACTTGATCTTGGGAAGCAATAACTAACAAAGGGTCAAAGCCTGAAATCATCACCTAAAATTGTTAAGTCATTGATTTCGTCGTTTAGGCCAGTGAGGGAAACCATCAATTTGTTCGATAAAATGAAAAATTTAGCTGACCCACGGAATGTTAATCTAGTGGATGCTCTTTGCGAGTAAAAGTTATGAAGAAAACCCTTGTTGTGTTTGATCTATTGACTCAAAGAGATTTAAAGCAATACATTGTCACTTACCGAATATTACTAAAAGATTGTGCCATTTTGGTCAATGGACAGATTTTGTTTGATCAAACAAGGTGTTAAGGTGCCTGATACTGTCACACCACATTGATTGAGGAAAAGGAGGTTTTTGAACCAATAGCATTAAGCAATGTCTAAACCCGACATTATTTCCACCAAAGAATGTGGTCAAAGGTTACATAGAAGTTGAGAAATAGCTGTTGCTCTAGCTTCTAAAGTACATGATCTTAAAGAGTTGATATCGGTACTCTATCCTATAACATGAAACACTTTAAAAGGCATTGGCCCTTAGAGGGATTGTCATATCCATTCATTTGATGAAGATCACGAACTCAATAAGTTATAGAAATCTTTGTCATTCATGGCTTTCTTAGTGTTTTCAAATTGTTTTAGGATGAAGTGTCATGAGTTTTCTATAAAGAGATATCACTTGGTTAGGACTTATTTCTCAAATGACATAACAAATAACGATG
Source organism: Ficus microcarpa (assembly GCA_025413485.1). Lineage (NCBI taxonomy): Eukaryota > Viridiplantae > Streptophyta > Magnoliopsida > Rosales > Moraceae > Ficus > Ficus microcarpa. Next base: position 11,800,690 of record CM046382.1, on the reverse strand, counting down.
GTTTGGTATGTGGACTAGAGTTCTCTTTATTAGTTTCTTAGGGATTTTTTTTTTTTTTTTTTTTTTTGGATAACTAAAAGTAGAAAGAGGCTAGAATTTATCTTTGGTTTCTCTTGGGATGATTTGCTCTACAGCATCTGTTCATTGATGAATTGCTACTTTATGATAGTCGGGATAGGATGATAATCATGATCATCATGGTCTAAAATATCTATAGTTAATTGCTAACTTGTTGAAATCATAGTCTAGCAATCATCCAAATCCATTCAACTTCACCTTTCAATCATTTCTTAATTGATATTTTATTCTTGTTTTCTCTCAGGTTGAGCTGCTCAAATCTGCTCACGGAGAGCGTTTATTTTCCTGGGATTTGAATGGCTGTTTGATGATATTTTATTCCCAAAGTAACAAGCATCGAAACGATGCTAGTAGAGTTCCACAGTAACGCATTTCTAGCTTCTTGCTAGGACATTATGTGAAAAACGAATCCAGCCAGTTGTTTGTGCGGTGTCGGCCATTCTTTATGAAGACAGTTCAGTTGACCTCTATCATTGTATGTTTTTCAAATTCCTAGGTTCAATCTTTGGGAAAGCCAAAGAAAAAGATGTCAATCATACTGAAAGGGAAGAAAAAGCCCCTATGTTTTCATTGTTGGTTCTGCGTGTTTGCCATTCTCGGTACTAGTGGAGGTGTTACTCATTTTGTAACATACAATTCTTAAAATGCAACAAAGAATGAGTTTATGATCCAAGCATTTTGGATCGAGCGCATCTATTTATTTCGGGAGGGTTTTAACCTAATTCTAACATGGGCAAACAGCACATTTGACAGCATTTTTTAATTTAGACATGCCAATGAGGGGAAGGCATGTTAGTTAATTATTTTTTGTTAATTTAGACATCTTTTTTTAATTTATCTCACCTCAACATAGTACTTTCAACTCCTTTTTGTATTCAAGACATGTTAGTTGTTGAACTTCAGACAGCAGAATTTTTGAGACATTGAATGAAAAGTTGCTTGAGGTTTGCAAACATGTTTTTGTTCTTCAACTTACCGCAATCTTTCCAAACCTAAACTCCATTTATCCAGCTTCAAATAACGCTACTTCTAGATGTCATGCTGTCTTTTGAACTTTAAACCATGTCTTGCGGCAAAATAACGTCATGTACGAATAGAATGAACACATCTTGTTCCCATATTTGAAACGACATGTTGCCTAAACAACACATAATTGTTTGTCAACACATTAATTTGTGTTGATTAAAAGGAGTGTCAGAAAAATGCATAGATCTTTTCTATGAAACTTGAAGGCATCAATCCAATCTATGTAAACTAGTTTATTGAAATGTGAGAAATGATACAAAAGTTAATGTTAGGAAGGGAAAAAACAAAAAAACAACTACAACGGTGACAGTCACCAACATAAGTATACTGACCAAAAGTTGGCACCTTTGGCCTTTGATCTCACCAAAGGATCACGCTTCCATTTCCGCAATCAAGCTCCCATAGCAACAAGAGACGAAAGTAGTGAGGCTGGTATGAAGTGGATAACAGCTTGGCTGGTTGGCTTTTCTTGAGATACAACAAAATCTACGTGTCCTCTGCTGAGTTCCAATCGAGGTTCGACCAATTGGTCCACAAACCATATAAATTTAAAGTTTGGTTCCCGTATTTTCATATGAATTAACAGCCTGACCCCTTGTTCTGGCATCAAGGCTTTGTTCGCTTTGGTGACCCATCAGTTACCTCCTCACTAGTCTTGTCAGGAGCAACCTTTTCCACATCAGGGAGACTTCTTAAAACCTGTTTAACCACAAAACAACATCATCAATGGTAATAGGAGCGGCAGCCTTTATATCATCAAAATGTATTGAGAGTACAAACTACCTCGTATAAATACCATGATGCGAATGCATCGGTGGCAGCATAGTGTAACTGATCCTTGGATAAGACTTTGGCCTCCCAATTTCCTAGTCGAATCTTTTTGGGCTTTGGAAGCTGTATGATTTTGAAAGTCTCGTTAGAAATATTTTACTACGATGACTCAAATGATTTTTTATTTAAAAAAAAAAAAATTAAAAAAGGATATTGCTACGATTAAAAATTGAAGAGAAGAAAAAATACATCGAGAGTAACACTTGAGGAAATCATAGTGTAAATACTACAAAACTACATTCAAGAAAGTAATGCCTCGGCGATAGTGGACTATGAATTCAGCTCTACCTCCACTTCCATAGGCATTGCGAGCTTAAAATGCATCATGAACAACTAATTATACGAAATTGCATTGAGATGAAACCTATTAAAGGCATAGAGCAGGAGCCTCTGCAAAAGTTTGTTATGACAGGCACGGGATGCTAATTGACAGTGCTTATATTGACTTTGTTTACGGGCAACATTAACCAACCTTATAGGTTTAGTTGCTTTAGTGAGAGTTTTCAAGAATAAAATATTCGTTGTGGACTACAAATTCCAAGGAAAATTATCGCCAGAAAACATAAAAATGCAAAAACAAATTAACACCTGTTTGGAGATTAGGTTCTCAGTTAGAGAGGCAAGACTCCACTTTTGAGAATCTCCGCCAAGCTTTTGATTAGCTAGATAAGAAAGATCCTCCACTGCTTTCACAGATACATTATAATCTTTGAAAACCTTAACTGCATCATTGCCAACGCTGATTCCAACCTGGGGATGTACAAAATGCCACATTAAACTATTACAAATGATGTGTACTTCTAAAAAAGAAAAATTTGCACAGCCATATAGAAAAGGCCGCAGCCCTTGTAGCCTAGATTACTTACCTTCAGAAGCATAGAGTTCTCAAGAAGTAACCGCAGGCTTTTAGGTATTCCAGAGTGAATGATGTGCATTACATGACAATGACTAGTGTCCGCACATATTTGCATAACCGCAGCCTTCCCAGGTGGAGCACCTGCAGTTTTAGATTTATTTCCGAGATTATCGTATTGCGATTATGAAGTATCATTTATTCATTTAGTTTCAAAAAACAACAACCGCTACAAGAAACCAACAAATTAGCCAAACCCCCACACAAGCCATTGAGCAGTACTTCAATCTAAAATATTAGGCAGTACATATCTCATTTAAATGCTTTATCATGTTGGATGTGTACAAATAGAATATGAATGAAGGCTAAAAAAATTACAAAGAACGTGCAGTTACTTCATGTTAAAAAATGCTAATTCGTTTAAGCTTAATCTCATCCTTCTTCAGTGCCAAGGAACTGAACTGAGAGACAGTCAGACAGCTAATTTATTTAAGACTGCCTATGAAGCACGCGGCAGAATCAATGATTGAGAAAGAAATGAGATTGCCTACTGAATGACAGTTGTCAATATACAGACTTAAAACTTAAGTTGAATCATATAGGAAATTACATTAGCATGCTTGTAGTTGAAGACAATTGATGGTTTATCCAAATGAGAAAAGTGACTTCAGACGTATAACGAATATTACTGAATCCAACTTGCTCTTGTGTTGCAATATGCCTTTGATAGTATGCTACAAGAACAGAATAAAAGACACACAACAAACCTTTTCTAAATGAGGCTCTCCACTCGATATCAAACCCAATTGCAGGCAGACTCACTTCGTTTTTCTTCGCTTCAATAGTCTTTAAAAGCTCCATTGCAGCTCTCTCCACCTCAATTTCAGTCCTGCTATACGTAATGCGGCCTTTGAATGTCATCTCAGGATATCTCATTTTTAAGTTTGCTGCTTCAAAAAAAAAAAATTTTGATACTTATATCATATGAACTCTATCTAACTTACAGTACATACAAAAGATTCATGAGGTCCAGTAGGTATAAACAAATGCAAGTTGAATAAAACTCGAAAAAGAGGGGAAGCAAGTTGAAATCAAGTTGCCATTATTAAAAAATTTTCCTCAAAAGTGGTGAATAGAACCTACTCCCTCATTCGTCCCTAGCATTCCCAATTCTCGCCACCACGGTATTCAAACAGGTTATGTTTACTTCACATGAATGGTAGAGCGAAAGCCAGGAGTGTTTCTCTTTCATGCCAATTAATGTGAGTACTTAGTACCCACAAAATCAAGAATGGCAATCTAGGGAAGCCCCCATGAAACAGGAAATAAGGAGAAGAAATGTCAATCCTACCTCCCGCCTTGACATTGCTTTCCGGTAAATTAGAACAAACGGGACATAGTCAATGATTATTTACTTCTGGACAATAATAGTATTGATTATCAAATTAAGTTAGATTCCTATTCCTAAGCTTAGTACGCACTAGAAAGAGGAACAGATTGTTCCCAATTCTACTTCCTTACGACGTTCCTCATTCTTATTCCTTATCTTTCCTTTCCAAACCCATTGCTTCTCCCATTAAACTCAATGTAAACATGCCCTACAAGTAGAAACTAAAGAAAGAGAAAATAGCACATTTGCATTTTACCAATCCTCTGTAGAACAACTTGAGAAAATGTGCACAATACATAACTAATATTCATTACAATTGCAAATATCAAGTTCTGTTTCAGATTTCCATAATTCAGATGTTTTCCTAGTATGTGACTAATAGGAGGATTTAAATTTTCATTCGTTAATACCAAATACAATATTTTCTTGGCAAACAAACAGAGCTCAAATTACGTTTCATCTTCCGATTGCCACAACTTAGATATTACTGTCCAATAAACTGATGAAATTGGGGAAAATCCCCAATTTTCCGTTTTCTCGGAATCCAAACAGTAAACGGAGGGAAGAGTAAGCAAGAGAGAAACCTTGGCAGGGTGAGAGAGAGAAGGAGTCGGGATGCTGGAGAGCGAGGATGGAGTTGGGCAATCGGCGGCCATTGACGAGGTCTTGCTCGGGTCGTGGCTTCTTAGAGACAGATTGGAAGACAGCTTCGATGGCCTCGAGGTCTTCTTCGGTGAAGGGTTCGTCGTCGTCGTCGCCGTCCCACTCCGGTGCCGACGACAATACGCCGCCATTGCTGAGCTCCGCCATTGCTTGGAGGGAATTTTGAGTTTTTGAATTTCTTTTTGGTTTTTTTGGCATGAATTCATAGGTTCTGTTTAGTTCACCGGGTTAAGATCGAAATTTTAAGTTTCAATAGTAATTTTTATTAGTTTTTTAAAAGATAAAAAAAATTTTTAAAAAAAATAAAAAACTTTTAAAAAAAAAATAAAAATTAAGATGAAAAGTTTGAGTTGAAATTATAAATTAAACGTCCCTATAGACTATTTCCCACTTGAAATTACACAGGAAAATCCAAAAAGTACCTCCTTCTGCTTTTGATAATCCAAAAAGTATCACTGAATTTTATGACTATCACAAAATTATCCTCTAAATTTTCAAAAAAAAAAAAAAAAAAGTTAAAAAAATAACCCCTTTATCCACCAAAAAAAAAGGTTCTTAATAATTAATGAGTTTAATACCTGAACGTTATACGAGGAAGGAAGAAAAAATAAATAAAAAAACTAAGTATTATATAATAAAACAAATTCGTTAAGATAAATATTATAAGTATAATAAGTATAATTCTTATCAAAATTTCTCCCAATAATAAAGATGTAAAATCAAAATGATAATAATACTAATAATAATAAAAACAAAAATGAAAACAAAAACAAAAAATTATTCTATAGTCAATACTCATTTAAAGAAAAAAAAATAAAACAAAAATAAGACAAAAAACAAAAAAAAAAGAATAAAAATTTTTAGACTCAAAAAAATCGGAAAAAACTAACCTTAACAAAAAAATTTATAACAAAATAAAATATATATCTCATTTTTCCCTTTTTTACTGTTTTTAAAAAAAATAAAAAAAATTCAGGTTATATACATGTAAAAACGTAAAAAAAAAAAAAAAAAAGATTTTTAAAATATAAAACAAAACAAACAAAAAAGACACACAAAAAAATTGCATGCAGAATCCTTAAAAAAAAGGGGGTCTTTAAAAAATATAACAAAAGAAACAAAAAAGACACAAAAAAAAACCCAGAAAAAAAATCCGAAATAAAGATAAAAAAATTTAAAGTAAAAAATTATTTAAAAAAAAGACAAAGTGAGCAAAAACACAATATAACAATAGATCGGAATCTAATGTTTAAAATTTAGCGTCCAAAAAAAAATGACAAAAACAATATTAAGAAAAAAAAACTCTTAATAGAGATAAAATCGACAATACACTGTAGGAAAAAGAAAAGCAACTAAAAGAGAAGTATAAAATGGTAATTGTACTTTGTGGGCAGCCGATAATTTCTGCATAATAGGGGTAAAAAGGTCAGCTTACTGTAGATGAAGAAAAAACAATTAAATCAGAGTGGCAAAAAAGACTCTGCACTGTAGATAAAACAGTAAAATATGTGAGGACAAAACCATCCTTTCACTGTAAATCAGCCAAATTCAACACATGGGAAGGGGCACAATCGGAATTTTAATGTAGAAAAAACAGTTATTGTTACTGTAGCAAAGCACTGTAGCAACACTGTAGATACTGTACAAACACTGTTCATCACTGTAGAAAAGTTACTGTGCGGTACTGTAGCTAAGCCGTGAAAACAAAGAGAAAAAGAGAAAAAAAACATTGTTCATTACTGTATAAAGAACAATAAAAACCACATTTACTTCAGTATAATAGTATAATGTTAAATTATTTTATACATTAATAATTAACAAGAAAATAAACGAAGTAAAATTTAAAACAGAAAATCCAAAATATAAATATAAATCTTTCTCTATCCAGTCGATCAGCCTTTCAATTTCTTTGGTGAAAGTAGAATTTGTTTGACGTGCAAATGAGATTGATCTGATGTGTGGTAGAAGTCGTCGACAAGGTACTAGTTTATTTTTATTTTTATTTTTATTTTTATTTTTATTATTTTTAATTACTTGATTGTCCTTTCTTGTTATAGTTAACTTGCTCAAAAAAATATTTATGATATTTTTACAAAATTTAACACTTTTTTTAATTTTTTTTTTATGGGTAAATTGCGAGAAAAGGTGGGAGGAGTGCATAAATAGTTTTATGAAGGTAAAAGAGAAAGGCCTCTAGCAAGAAAAATAGAGAAAACTTCTAAAGACAAAAAGTTTCAGAGAAAGTCTCTAGCCACAAAATCAAAAATGAAGGCTAAAGGCAAAAATTCTCTACATAAAGTCTTTGACGATGAATCTAAAGAAGACCCAAGAAAAAGAGTATCCAGAGAAAGTTTCTAGCCACGAAATCACAAAAAAAGACTAAGGGGGTGTTTGGTTGTTAGTTCATTTTGAACTAAATTGTGCTTTTTTCATCATGATTTTTATCTTTTCCTGAAAAAGTTTTTTGTCTTTTCTGAAAAATTACTATTCAAACTTAAAAATTTTAAACTAAACTCATTCATCAAACACCCCCTAAAAACCAAAACTCTCCAGAGAAAGTTTCTGGCCAAGAAATCAAATAAAACATATAAGGATAAAGAATTTCCCGAGACAGATATTAACAGAAAGAAGATGATTATGAAAAAAACACGGTCTTGGTAAGGGACCTCTAGATTGAGGCTTCCATACTTACTCTTAAGACCTTTGAGAGCATAAGAAAACTTTTGGCATATATCTTTTTTAGAGAAAGTAAGTATGTTTCTGTGTGTTCTTGTTGTCTAAGGTGAAGGGGTATTTATAGTGTGGGAAAACTTCTCTAACTAATTAGCCTCTGGAGAAGCTAGCTAGCTCCCTTACTTGGAGAGGAAGAATTTTTGTTCCATTCCCACACTTAGTTACTCCTACATAGCTACTCAATGCAGTATTGAGAACTAGAAGAGATTTAAATTAATATTTGGACATTGTCAAACTTTAATTTTGGTGCAAAAAATGTACATGGGGATTGATAACCAATAGAGTTCATAGACTTCTTTTGGAACTCTATTTTAGGTTGTCTGAGTACTTTGGAAATATACTTAGTTGAGTAATGTATTTTTTATGTGATAGCCAACCATACAAGCGAATGTTGAAATATGAGTGGACACTACCTTTGCCTCTAGACAAATCCGAAAGCTTAATTTTGGCTTTCTACTTATTCTAATGGGATATTCAAAAAACTGGGCTTGCCAGACTAGTTGAGGTGAGGAAGCGAATTTTTTTTCCCCCTCCATTTGTCCAACTTATTCTTTTCACTCAATGAGTTCAATACCCTGATTGCGCCCAAACGTATACAAAAACAAGCGGTTGATTGTAGAACAATTAGGATGGTTGATCTCACGAGGAGGTGATGAAAACAAACAAGAAAAGATTAGCGGAACAAAAGCGTTAGAGAAATAAGTAATCAAGAGAAAGAAGAAGAAGAAGTATTTTTGTGATTTTGAAACAAATTTAAAGACAGCGTACTTTAAAATGGAGAAAAATTCAATAATCAAAATGTGGTAAAGCATCAAGAATCCCTCATGTGTATTGTTTTCCAATTTTAGTTTTGATTCAACAAAAGGATTCAAATGAATTAGACTTCTCACATTAAGACCAAAAAAGATTATTATTATAAATTATCTAAAATCGACAATATATCAAAATTGACAATATTGCAGTAAAAGATCAATTTATAAAATAATTATACTTACAAAATATTACATGACAAAATTTACATAGAAAAAATATAACTGAATCTATATAAAAACTTAGCACATAATATTTAGCATTCAAAGAAAATTAGAAAATAGAGAAGAATATTTCACTCAAATATATATGTATTATAAAATCAAATAAACAAAACCCCAATTGGAATACTCAACACATGAGTTCATCTTTAGCTTCACCAAGAGAAATTTAGCCAAACATGCTCAACATTCTCACAAAAACTCTAAAGAAAATTAGAAGAAAAAAGAATAGAAAAATGACTATATTTTGGTTCTAAACTTAACCAAAAATTGGTTAAAAATACAACACCATCGCTCTCTTGAAAAACCCTCATTTTATAGCCACTAGAGAGGATTTTTTGCCCAACAAATCCACCACCCAGGCTGGTAAATAAGCCGGAAACTCGTAGTAAGCTGGCTGGAGCTAAAAATCAGGGAAGCTGGATGCAAGGCCCGTGACTTATAGGAGGTATGGGCTGGAGGGACTACGCACGGGCTTGACTGAGGGATTGGTGGCTTAAGCAACCCAGAAATCTCATGGGCTTGGATCACGGGCTGGACTAGCATGGCAGCTGCGGTCAGGGCTGGGATCACGGGTTGGGCTGAAGCTTCAGGCTTGGATCTCGGACCTGGGCTAGCAGCTGGAGTTGGAATTACGGACTGGCAGGCCTGGGCTGATTTCACGCGACCTGGAGTCACAGGCTTGGTTCGCAAGCTTGGAGTGGAGCTGGCAGCTGGAGACATGCCTGGGCATGCGGTAAGCCAGCTGGAAAAGGTTGGTGGCTTGGCTGGAGCTGGCATCACGGGCCTGAGAATTCAGCCCGAGATTTTCGCAACTCGGCTTGGCTCAGTGGCTGGGACATTTGGGCTTTATTTCTTGGGCTTTGTTTAATTGATTTTGCCTGTAATTTTGACCCAAATGTCTTATCTCCCTACAAAACAAATTAAATTAAATTAAAACTAAATATTTCCACAAAAGAATATTTAAATTAAATTCATAAGAAACATTTAATTAAAACTTAATTTATTTGATCTACTTCAACCATAAAATAAGTGACCCGTTTGTGCTCTCATGGCCCACCAAATCATAGTCCACTAAAATTCCCTAAGCTTGCACACATATACATACCTTTTTCATGTTGCAGAATAGTTATTTGATTTTAGCTTCGTTTTTTGGGCCTTGTGCATTTTTGGGCATCAACAAACTTTACACTTCTTAATATCAATCCCACATATATGCAGTTAATAGTTCTTTCAAAATAATAATAATGTAGCATGATATTTCATTTCTAATGTTATTTATTTCTAAAAGAAAAAAATCAATATATGTTCTCAATGAAGTAAAAGACTCTGAGTTAGTTTGGTATTGTTTTTGAAATATTCAAAAGTCCTTTACACAAACTATGATACAAGTATTACGTTTAATAAAAGTATTCAAAAGTTATTTCCACAAATACCAATGTATTTTAATAGCTACTTGAAATAGTTTAGATTTTTAACTTTTGCTTATAATTTCTACAAATTTTGCTATAAGTAAAAATAAATATTATGGTAAAAGTACAGTAATTCCAAACTAATCTTTTGTCATAGTATTCCTTTCCTAGCGGGGGAGAGCAAAAGTAATCTTCATAGTCGAACTTTTGTTTAGAGAAGAGAGAGAGAGAACAAGCTTAGTTATAAAAGTAAACTTTTGTTCAGGGTAATTTTATGCCTATCTCCATTTAGAGGTATAGAGTCCCTCACCTTCAATTTAAAAAAAAAAAAATCAAATGATAACTCGAAACAAGTCATAAAAAAAAAAAACAAACAAACAAACAAAGAAAATTACATAAATCCAACCTCTTAAGATAGAAATCTAGATAGATGTTTTGAATGTCAAACCAGAACCAGCAAGTTTTTCTTTAAACACCTTTTCGATAGACTCAACCATCGTTGGACTAAGGTGATTGACCCAATCCCCAACTTCACCTTTTCTAAAGTGGCTTGCATTTTCAATGTCCAAAATGAACTTTTCATTTTTGTTCACCTATAAACCGCTCAAATTGTCCAATTACACAACTCTAATATTTTTTCAATTACTCCTTTGCTTTCTTCCACCTCGAAAAAAAGAAACCCTAGGAATTCCGCAAGCCTTTTCATCTGAGGCACATGATCTTCCTTGATATCCTCATACTTCAAAAACAACGCCTTTTTAGGTTTCTCCAAGCTCTTCGTCCAAAACCCTAATATTTGACTCCATAATGGCCAGTATACATGCTCTCCTTCACAGAACTTTTTGACATACTCCTCCATACTTGTCAGTGACTTTGAGCTCCATTCCGGCTGCCACTTAGAGAAATGCCAAAATGATACAAGCACATCAAGAGGGGTTTCGACGAATGTACACTATTCGACATTTGGAATTAATGCGTGACCGACCCAGGCAAGGACGTGGAGGGAATGTGGGTTGAAAATAATCGCGGGGATGGGATGCCACTTAGATCATAGAGGGTGAACTTGAAAAAAGGCACGAGTTGATTAGGGTTTGTGGTAAGCAAGGAAGTATTAGGGGGCAAGTCGTCATGGACACGGTTAACGATGGAAAACACAAGAGCTTTGAGCCAAGTGGTGTCGGACTTAGGGCACGAGGCTAGAATGATGTCTTCGTCATGAGTTTGGAAGTGTTGTTGAAAGCGGACGATGTTGTGAAAACATTTTGAGGGATACCAAAAACCCGCGTACAAGTGGACACAGGATTTTAACCAACCTTCAGCTTTAGGAAGTTGAGAAAAGAGCAATTCTTGTCCATCTTCTGTGTAATTCATCATCTTATGGTTGCTTTAATTTAGGTCAGAGAGTTAATGCCTAAGGTGTGTGTACATATCAATGTAAATATAAATATGCATATATATATGTATAGTGACATCCACATTTAGACGTTACAACTAACAAAAGCAATAAAAAATAAAAAGAAAAGAAAAGATGACATTCGCCACAAGAATTTATATTTAAAAGATATTCTCTCAAAACATATGATTCGCATTTAATAATATAATCTTTTAGGTTATTTTAGGTTGAGAGAGAGGTTTAGCAAATTGTGCTACAAGACACAAGTATCTATATCTTAGACATATTGCTCGCTTATATTACTTAAATTAAGCTTCTACTTTTTTCTTTTTTTTTTTTTTTTTTTTAAACTATCAGCCTATGAAAGCATATATTATTATAGATTACTTGGTAATATCCTCATACCATGGTTACATGCATAGTATAGCGATGATTCACACCTGACTTCACTAAAAGGAATAGAGTTCGAATCTCCCACCCTAACTAAAAAAGAAAAAAGAAAAAAGAAAAAAGAAAAAAGAAAAGAAACAACAATATCTGCATGCCAATCTTTTTCTTCTTTTGTCTAATAAGAAACAGAAATGATACGGAATGATTCCTTTTTTGACATGAAAAACAAATAATTAGAAAGTTTTTCCTCCACCTAACAGAAAGAAAACGAATTATTGTTTAAAAACAAACAAACAAACAAACGCTTTTACTAATTTTTATATTTTTAATTTAATGCTTTTTATATGGCTGAAAGGTGTATTGATGAATTTCATCTTAAAAAACAAAAACTAAAAGAAGAAGATAAAATTCACCACAATATAATTGATTAATTTACATTTAAAAAATAATTATCTTGGATATGCTTAAGATGCAAATAAATCATATACTTATTTCTTTAAATTAAAAAAAAAAAACATATACTTATTTTAGTCAAGATAAATGTTCTGTATGGAACAATATAATATTCTAGGTTTCATATTAGGTTGAGAAAGATGGTTCAACAAATTGTACAAGTATCTATCATCGTTTATATTATAGCGTTTAATGTCTAGCCAACAATAATTAAACTTTGTTTTTTTCCCCCCACATATTTTCACTATCAGTCTATAGAACAATACACGATATATATTATAGGTTATTTTAAGTTAAAATAGATGGTTTAGCAATTGACTATGCTCACTAATCATACGCGTACAGTGTTTACTGTTGGGTGGTATTTTATGGGTGATTTGTAAGATTATTTATCAAAAAACACATCTCGATCTAGATTACTTGCCAGGTTATAATAGTTTCAATTTTTTTAACCTACATTTTTTAAACTATCCGAAAAGTATCCCTATGTTAATTTTTAGTCAAACCAACATTGCGAAATGGAAAATCTGCCCACAAGTGAAATGTGGCATTTGATTATATTGGACGGGATCTTGTTCAAACCACACCCAAACGCGAAATTGATTCTATTTTGGGAAGTTTATGCCTTTGTGAACTTGGTTAATGTAAGTGGGTTAGCTAAATTATTTGTTATCAACTCATGTCTTTTCTGAATTTTGAAATGAAGGAAAACACAAGAGCTTTTAGTTAGATGGTGCCGGATCTAGGAAATAAGGCGACAATGATGTCTTCGTCATGAGCTTTGAAGTGTCGTCGAAAGCAGACGTTGCCGGGAAGTTATTTGGAGAGATGCCAAAAACATCCTAGTACAGGTCAACACCAGATTTCAACCAACCTTCTACTCTAGGAAGCTGAGAACGGAGCAATTCCTCTTCATCTTCTATGGAGTTCTTCATATTTTGGTTGTTAATCGGAATTTATGGTGATATATGTGTGTGTGTGTGTATATATTTTGATCTTCATATAGAATTCCACCAGACAAAAGCAATCAAACTAGCATTGCAATATTACAAGGCGGTTTTGATAAATAAGGGCCCTCTCACCGGTCAAAAGCATTTAAAAGCAATCAATTTGATTTTGAAAAGACAATTGCCAAAACACAAGTTTCTCTTCCATCTAACAAAAAGCATACGAATTACTATTAAAAAAAAAAACAAAAATGAATACATAAATATATATATATGTATGTAATATTTATCTTGGACATACATGAATGGGCAAATATTTTGCTTGGATACGCATAAGTTCCAAATAACTTTCAAATAATTTAGCTTGGAGTTTACTAAATTTAACAATAAATAACAAGAACAAGAACAATAACAATTATTAGTATCGTCGTCGTCATCATTATAATAACAACAATTATTAACAACAACTGCTACTACTTTGCTAATTTTCATCCACAATCAAAACATATAGTCCACTTTTAATAAAATAATATTGTACTATCATAGACATTTTGCTCGCCTATATTATAGTGTTTAGAGTCTAGCCAACGTTAATTAAGCTTCGTCTATGTACTTTTTTTTTTTTTTTTTACTATCATAACACATTGTTATAGGTTATTTTAGGTTGAGATGGATGTTTAGCAATTGATTAAGTATCTATTGTAGACATGGTGCTCACTAATCATATCGTTTGATGTTTATTGTTGAGTGGTATTTTTGTCACCGTAAAAATGATAATAAATGATGGATTGACTTTGATCTAGTGGATTATCCAACACCATGCACTGCCCGAACGACCTGATAGTGGATACATTTATTTATTTATTTATTTTGTGGTTTCATATGATTTTTCATAAGATCTATAACTTCTGAGGATTAGATCTCGAAGTTTTCAGTCAGATAAAGATCGACATCGGTAATTAATTCGTTATTATATTAATTAGAAGAATCTAGATGTTTTTAAAAGAATTATATACATACATATATATATGTTAGGTCTTATTTCCAGTATTGTTAGTATCCAGCGGCAATATATGTCTATCATAAGAACGTTAGTGGAAAAAGACATTGGCATACAAGTGGCATGATAGAGTGTGCTTACTGACAGTAAAAGGTTATCAAGTGGACAATAAAGTCAAAGAAGTCAATGGCTGATAAAATAAAATTAAAAAAAAAAGTCGGCACATTCCAGCTATTATTTTACGGAGATAATGCACTTGTAGCAAGTGGAAGGCAGTAATGTACTTAAAAGAGATCAAGTGTAACAAGGTTACACTTATGTTGTGTTGGAGTTTGGTAGATCTGATGGTATGATGTGGATATGGTGGAAGATGTGGTGTACTCCACGTGGTTGATGGCGGTGATAACGTGATGCTCTGGAAGGACTTCCAATGTGATGTTGGGGTCGACTAGACGGAAAAAAAAACCCGAAAGAAAGTGACTCTTACTTCTTAGGGCCCCTCACTTGTGTAGATCACTAAGGCACCTTCTCAAGTCTACAAAATGAAGGAAGATCATAATTGAAAGAAAACACAAGTCGACATGAGAGGTGGGAGGAAAAGATAAATAGCTGTGGAGAAAAAGGTTTGCTCTGGCTGTAGCCCAGAATGTGCTCTGGCGCATTCTAGTGAAAATAGATGAAAGTGACTATCCTAGGATGAGTTGTTGGGTTTTGAAGGTATTTATATGAGGATTTTTGGTAGAGGTTTTTGTCAGGTGAAAGAAGCTTGTCTCTGGCGATAAGGCAAATGACCTTGCACTTCATGCTATTGCACTTCATGCTATTTTTAGCCAAGGAAGAGATTGGCATACTATTTTGGGGGATGAAAGGTACCAAAATGCTATGACAAGTTGAACATGTTGTCCTCTTAACTTGGGCAGAGTGGGTTCCTTACGAGAATGAAAGATTCTAGAGGATACTACCCTTGTCAAGTTTCCATTTATGGGTCTGAAACCTCTCTAGAGGGTAATGCTGACATCCTCCTTTTTGGGTGAAGTACTGACATGCATTCAGAGTAGCTCCGAAGGGCAGAAGTATATTATTTTGTTCAAAGGACAATAACATCTTCTTGTAGCCATGTGCACAATGACTGAAGGGAATCTTTCGTCTGTTTCGTGAGACTCATTATTTCAAAAGAAAGTGGGCTTCTATTTCGCCTTTTGGACCTAAAGCATGGGTTTTAGACATTAGGTTACCAAATGTAAGCTAATGGTTTATGCCATGATGTTTGGTCTTGCACATAATATCTTTGGGCTTTTAAATTCTAAGGGTGAGGAAGGCTATTTTGTAATTATTTCTTCACCATCACTTTCAACCAAATTACCCTTGAAACGCTGAAGTGGGATCAATATTAATTTAGGTCAATAATTAAACGGTTCTATTTATCTTTGCTTGACCCATCAAACCACGAGGATTTTAAAAGTGTGGCTTGGGTCCATGGGTGGGGCCCACTATAAGAAGCGGATCTAGGCCTCATAAGAATGGGCCTTGTGCAAAAGTGGGTATTAACACGTTGTTAAATATAAAGGAGAGATTTGTAACAATGAGTGAAATATTATAACAAGTACCTATAAAAATTAGGTGACAGTGATAGGTAGTGATAATAATGTTGAAGGAACGAATAAGGAATCACTATAAAAATAAAATGAAGCTACAGAATTATAATGATAAATGGATTAGTAATGAATAATAGGGGTAAGAGTTGTAATAAAAGAGTGTAATATCAACGACCAAGTGAGTAGTAGGACTTGTCAACTATGCTCAACCTATAAAGATTTTAGGGCCCTTTCATTGGAATTTTTTTTAAGGCTAGAATTATGCTTTAGTACGTGCACCACCATCTAAAATTCTTATTGATTCATTTTGACGTATATTTTGTTGTTGATGTATATATATATATATATATATATTTGAAATCCGATCCTCTCCTGGATGATTTTGAGGTTTTACCAACATTAATGGAATCATGTTCTTTATTTTATTTCCACGTTCAGTTGCAATACCAAAGGGAATTTCTAGAGTTAAAATCAAACGCAAATTATTTATATCCATACCCAAACCAAGAGAGAGAAATTAGGGATGAGAGAAAGGAAGATAAGTTGAAAGAAGAAGAAAGAGTTTGTGAGTCATTCCCTTAGTTGGACATATCCGGCACCGTTTTTGAGACCCTATACTATATATATATATATATATCATATGAATTTTAATAAGCATAATGATATTTTAAAAAAATTCAACTATATCAATCATGAAACTGAATATGAGTCGATTAATTGAAACGGAGTCACAGAATGATCGAAGGACGCGATGGGGAAGGGGGAGTTTGGTGGAGTAGTTTGAGTTGAGATTTTTAAGTTTGAATAGTAAATTTTTTTGAATTTTCAGAAAAGACAAAAAACTTTTTGGGAAAATGACAAAAACTTTTTGGGAAAAAGACAAAAAAAAGTTTGAGTTGAGTTGGTTGAGTTGATATGCCAAAGAAGCCCTAAGTGTCAACGTATAGGGGCGGTTTCAATTGATTTTATTTCGCAAGGTAAGATTTGATATCCCTTTTCTTGACAGCATGTTTAATTATTAGGACAAACTATACTCCCCTCAACTCTAGACATTGTAATAAAATATTCCTTAAATTTTAATTTATAACATTATATTCCCATGGACTTCAGAAAATTTTATGGATTCCCCCTTAATTAAAATTTTTGACTAAAAAATACATATGACATTCATTAGAAGCATGAGTTGTAGATATTAAGTGAGAAACGCTTATAATTGAGTTAAAATAGTAAATATTAAGGGCTAATTTTTTTTTTCTTTTTTAATTCTCTCTTATAGATAACTTTATAATTTCATATTTAATAAAGGTAACGGGGACGTATAATACTGTCAATGTATTGCTGCTAACTCACACTTCCAAAGAGTTTTATGTGTATTTTTCAGTCAAAAGTTGAATTTAGGGGAAAAATTCATGAACTTTTTCATAGTTAAGGGAAACGAATTTTACAAATTAAAGTTATTAGGGTCCTTTGTGACAAGGTCAAAAGTTTCGGGGAAAAAGTGTAATTTGCTCTAATTATTATTCTGTTCTCCAGGACATCCAAAACGACACCGTGGGATCTCTTCACAGCTCTAACTGTTCATAGCCCTTCACAGTTCTTCATGGTTCTCTACATCAGCCGTTGTCGTTTTTTCCTTCTCAAAACGAAGATGAAGACGAAGATGAAAACCACCTTCTCAAAAGCCACCGGTAATTCTCTTCTCTTCTTTCTATTCAGAACCCATTTTTCTTCTCACTCCATAGACAATATCGAAAACTTCTATACTGCTATTCGTTTGGAGAATTTCATTAAAAATCGATGTAAATTTGGAAACCTTACTGTAAAAGAAGCTCTAGGTTTCTTCAATTCCATGGTTGAAATGCGATTTTCAACTTCCATTTCTGCTCTCAATCACTTGCTTGGAGCACTCTCCAAGATGAACCACCATTCCACTGTCGTCTCAATGTATGGAGAGATGATGAGTTGTGTTTATTTTCGACCCGATATATGTATGATGAATATATTGATCACTTGTTTTTGTCGTTTGAAGAAGATGGAATTGGGTTTTTCTGTTTTGGCAACTATCGTTAAAACCAGTCTTTCGCCGGATTTTCATACAATGAGTGCTCTGCTTCATGGGCTTTGTGAGGAAGGCTCAACGGTTGTGGCAATGGAGTTGTTTGAGGAAATAGTAAAGGAGCAACACTTGTGTAATGAGGTCATTTACGCGACTATGATTAACGAGTTCTGTAAGGCTGGAGAAACTTGGAAGGCGGTTGAGCTGCTTGACCGAATGCGGGGTGATGAGAGGATTAAGCCGTATGTAGGCTGTTACAATCCAGTTATTGATAGCTTGGGCAACAGAGGGCAGATAGACGAGGCGTTGAATCTGTTTCAAGATATGATCAGCTGTGGTGTTGTGCCGGATGACATTAGTTATAATTCTTTGTTTCATGGATTAAGTAAACTAGGTTGTTGGGAAGAAGCCAAGGGATTGTTGATTGACATGCTTGATCGTAGAGTTTCGTCTACTGTGTGTATCTGCACTGCCCTGATTGATTCGCTATGCAGGAGAGGTAAAACTCAGGAAGTGCTTTCGGTGTTTGGTTTGATGATTAGGAAAGGGATAGATCCTACAGTTATCTCGTTCACTTCTCTGATTTATGCTTTGTGCAAGTCTGGTCGGTGGAAGGAAGCGGCACAAGGCTTGAAGAACATGACTGATTACGGAATCTCTCCTGATATTATTATGTCGAATGCTATGTTGGATTTGCTTTATAGAGAATGAAGGACCATGGAGGCATTTGATCTCTTTAAAGAACTGAGTAATAGAGATCTAGAGCCCGAAGATATTACCTATAGCTCTATAATCTATGGATTGTGCAAGTCGGGGCAATGGAAGGAAGCGATGAAATTGTTAGATGTAACAGAGGAGTAAGCTATCCCGCAGAGTGATATAACTTTTAACGTTCTTGCAAATGCTCTTTGCAGAGAAAGAAGGACAAAAGAAGCTTTCAAGTTTCTAAAGGACATGATTAAGAAAGGGTTGGTCCCTGATCATGCAACTCGAAGAATTCTGAAGAGCTTTCTCGCTAAACAACGTGAAGCAAATGTGAGATAACTCTCCCTTTGGTAGGATTCTGTGCTGAATGCTATAATTCTCATAAATGAATGCTATAATGCTATGAGTGCTATGCTTCGTGGACTTTGTGAGGAAGGCTCAATGGTTATGGCAATGCAGTTGTTTGAAGAGATAGTTGAGGAAGAACACTTGTGTAATGACGTCTTATGCAACTATGATTAATAGGTTTTGTAAGGCTAGAGAAACCCAAAAGTCGCTTGAGCTGCTTGACCAAATGCGGTGTGATGAGAGGATTAAGCCTTATGTTGGTTGTTACAATCCAATTATTGATAGCTTGTGCAAAAGAGGGCGGATAGACGAGGCGTTGAATCTGTTTCAAGATATGATTGACCATGGTGTTTTGCCGGATGTCATTAGTTATAGTTCTTTGATTCACCGATTAAGCAAATTGGGTTGTTGGGAAGAAGTGAAGGGATTGTTGGTTGACATGCCTGATCGTGGAATTCCGCCTACTGTCTGTACCTACATTGCCCTTATTGATTCTCTATGCGGGGGAGGCAAAACTCAGGAATCGGTTTCAGTGTTTGGTTTGATGATTAGGAAAGGGCTAGATCCTATAGTTATCACATTCCCTTTGATTTATGCTTTGTGCAAGTTTGGTTGGTCGAAAGAAGTAGCACAAGGCTTGAATAACATTACCAGTTGCGGAATCTCTCCCGATATTGTTACGTCTAATGCTATGTTGGATTTACTTTATAGAGAAGGAATGACTATGGAGGCATTTGATCTCTTTGAAGAACTGAGTAATAGTGGTCTAGAGCCTGAAGTTATTAGCTATAGCTCTATAATCTGTGGATTGTGCAGGTGGGGGCAATGGAAAGAAGCAATGAAATTGTTAGATGTAATGGAGGAGCAAGCTCTCCCGCCAAGTATCATAACTTTTAACGTTCTTGCAGATGCTCTTTGCAGGGAGAGAAGGACAAAGGAAGCTCTAAAGTTTCTCAAGGACATGATCGAGAAAGGGTTGGTCCCGGATCATGCAACTCGAAGAATTATGAAAAGCATTCTAGCTAAGTGGCAGGAAGCAGATGTGAGATTACTCTTCATTAGGTGGGATTCTATGTTGAATACTCTAATTCTTATATATGCAAAGTGAAACATGTTAGACCTAGTCTTTTTATAAGAATATGATATTGACACCATACAGTTGAACTAAGGATATTTAGGCGTTTACAACAAATAACATTTTAATGCATCATTCTTTTAACTCATTTATCACGGAGCGATTCATATGTATTTAGTTTTAGTGCTTTCATTCTTTCTAGTTACTTGTACTGACATTTTGAAAAATGAATATGATCCTAGAGAATTTCAAGTTAGAAAAGACGTGCTTTTGTTCTTTTTGTGTACTTGGAGTGAACTTTGATTAATGAATGCAATCGCAAAGAATTTTAGAGTTAGAAAAGCTATTGATCATGAAATAAAGCTCAATAAGTGTGTAGCAGAATTTTTCTTCTTCCTCCTCTTGTTTTCAGGCCAAGATACCGAGGTAACTGTACAGCAACCGAACAACTGATATGCAATTTGACAAGTAGTATCCGGGTACGAAAGCATACATTACCTCTCATATCAAGTTAAACATCGATGATGTGTGTATGACTACGGCATTACATTTCCTTCTGATCAATTGCCTTTTACCATGGTATGTTTGAACAAAAATAGTTCAATTTCTCAGCATTCTGATGTTTGCACTAGAGAATGATTTGAAAAGAAGAACTAGAGATGAGATCAAGAGGTAACAAATTACTAAAAAGTAGTTTTAAAGCCAGTATCTCAGACTGTCCAGTTAATGACACTAAATTTTCCAAAGAGTTCAAACAAACATACTGGAATGTTGTTATAAGTACCTTTTGGCAGTTAGTTAAGAATATGATGTTAAGAGAGTTTGTGTTTTTGTTTGTCCTTCAAATTGCTAGCAAGAAACTTGTAGAATTGATCCTTTTGCACTCGAATATTCGGTAGATATAATGATCTGTATAGACGTTTTATTCTTGAAATAATTACAAGTGGGTCATTTGTAGCTTCCCTTCCTATCTAGTTTTCAATATCTAATTGTTGCTTACTATGAAAGTGTTCTTGATCGTCGTACTCAACTGTATATTGATTGAAAGGCAGGGTGGCATGGCCCCCAACCAAGGGAGTGGATATGTCCACTAGGTCCCCTCTCCCTCTCCCGCGACCATGCTATAGTGCCATGGTGTGGGTAGGGGCGGGTCCAATGTTTATCGCCGTGGGGCAACAACCGTGTCTAGATGTGATCTATCTACTCGACAATTCATTCGGTGACTTCACGACTGACAAAGAAGCCCTAGGCAGCATCAAACTTTTCCGTCGAGATCCATAGGAAATAAAATAGCGTTTTACAGTGAATTTTGCAGGTTCTAAAAACATTTGGCAAAATAAATGTTTTACCTAGTAATTTGCTACTTATTATTATTGATGTTCAAGTATCTACATTAAAAATTATATATAATTATTTACTTGTAAATAGATTATTTATGAAATAAATTTTCACATTAAACATTTATTAAAAAAAATTAGTGGACTATTGGGTGATGTTATATATATATATATATATATGTATGTATGTATGTATGTGTTAAATAAGTATTGTACTTGCTTTCCACTATATTGCAAAATCATATTTAAAAAAATTTTCTCAATTGAAATTAAATAGATTAAAAAAATTGGCTCTATATTAGTTGCTATATGTATAAATCATTTTAAAATAGAATCGAGGAAAAATAGAAAATTTTAAACAAAAGTATGAATAGATTTACTTTAGAAAGTATGATTCGTAGTTATAAGCATAGTTTAATGGTAATTTCACACCTAATTTCATGATAAGGTGTAAAAATTTAAATTAAAAAAAAAAGGGTTTTAGTTTCGTTGACCATGTATGTTAAAATCACTTAAAATCAGAATCCAAATCAAGATCAAACAAAAATAAAAATGAAAACAAATGGTGACCACTTCAAGCTCAAAGTCTAAATCCAGAGTCAGAGTCTAAACCAAATAGCTTCTC
The DNA here is from genome assembly GCA_025413485.1 of Ficus microcarpa. NCBI lineage: Eukaryota > Viridiplantae > Streptophyta > Magnoliopsida > Rosales > Moraceae > Ficus > Ficus microcarpa. Next base: position 11,778,749 of record CM046382.1, on the reverse strand, counting down.
TTCTACATATACATACATATATATATATATATATATATATATGCATGTATGATCTCATATCTCCAACGACAAGAAGAAAGAAGAAGAAGAAGCTGCAGATATTCATCAAGGCACTGACACAGAGACCATCGCTCTCAAGGTCGAAAGCAGCGACACCATTGACAATTTCAAGGCTAAGATCCAGGATAAAGGAAGGAATCTGTACTAATCAGCAAAGATTTTCCCTTTCAAAAATGGACACATGATCCAAATGGAACCGATCTTCTTCTCCTTTTTTTTTTTTGGTGCTTTTTTGTGTTCTTTAGTTTTCACGGCTAGTCTTCTTCTAAGAACTAAAAGCACAAAAAAACAAAAAACAAAAAACAAAAAAAAAAAAACAAAAAACAAAAAACAAAACAAAACAAAAAAGCCAAAGCATAAGATACAGATACAAAGATTTCGTTGTAGGAGATTTACAAAGTAATTTTTCTTAAACTTGTGCTCTTGAATGCCAAAACAAAGTGCTCAATACCAAAAGCGGTGCAAATAAAAGCAAGGGGACTTTGCCATAAGTGTTAGTTTTTAAAGATGTTGATATTGATGGATGAGAGTGTCCAAATTACTTATACTATGAGAGTGTACAATACAAGAGCTGGTAGTTTAGTGACCATCCAAGAGGCGGCACTAGACTCTATCCCGAAAGAGAAATACGAATAACGCAAATCCTAGCACATAAGAGAACGAATGAGAGAGAGCTTAGTTTGCATATTGTTGATATGTTGAAATTTTATTTTCTGACAAACGTGGATAGTCGTGTATAAACAATTTTTAAACACCCATTATTTAAATAAATGACTGAATTTTTTTTAATCAAAATAGTATCACTGATTAATCATAATTAATAAATAAAAAAATACATATTAGCATTAATGACTTATTAATTAAACATGATCATTCAGTAATGGACTAAATTTACTGATTGACCATTTTTTAAAAATCGTCATATTTCTAAATTTACAAAATTTTAATTATTTATTAAAAAATTTCTTAAAAAAAACATTTACCCACAAATCCCTTTCTTACGTAATCCCCAACTTTTGCCTTTTCATGTATACAAGATAAGGAACAATCACTTTAAATGAATCATTTAGAAATAAAAAAGAAATAATCATCATCATCAAAAATAATAATAATAAATATCCCTGATTAGTTCATATTTCTTGATGTGCATCTATTTTCTATCTATTACCTTATTTAAAAGAAAATAGTAGCTTTCGTCCTTACCTCCTCTTCTGTCATGTGCCAGTATATGTAATTTTTAAAAATTTAACTTTTTTAGTTTTTTTTTTTAATTTTGTTTTAGTTTATTTTATTTGTTTATTTCGTATAGATTCTAAATTCGTCACATGACAATTATAAATAAAAAAATTTTAAAAATTTTAAATAAATTATTTTTTATTTTTTGTTTTGTTTTGTTTTGTTTTACTTTACTTTGTTTGTCTATTCTACAAGTATAAAGTTTATATGTATGTTTCAACTAGTATTTATAAAAAGGAACAATCAAGACCTGCAGTTTTTTGTATTTAATTCTATCCTTACTAACTTGTTTCCTATTTTCACCTCTCTATTTTGTTCGTTAAATAATTGTTAAACAAAGTTTATTCCAAACATTCAGCAATTTTTAAAATATTATTCCATTAAAAAAAATCAGCGATTTTGCTAGCAAGGACTTGTTCAGTATACCAATTAGTAACAGAATTTCTTGCTTGTCATAAGTCAACTTATGATTATACAAAACAACAAAAGGAGAATCTCTAGTAATTGAGAAGGGAAAATATTGGATTGACTACATGTTATTTGTCAATGGCATTGCATTTACTGTATACAATTATTTATAAACGTTAAAAGGAAAAAGGAAAAAAAGAAAAAAAAATTGAAGAAAAATGTTTCCATAATTCTACGTGATTAAGGGGTAGCAACACTGTGTTGACTTGTGTATAAGGAAAGCTTTTGATTACGACTTGAATTTTGGAGTTCACAAGTCTCTAGTATAATTCGACATTTTAATTTAAAATTCTACGGTCGAAACTTGCGTACCCATATACATTTATACACAAATAATATCAAAACTGCTCACACAAATCCTCCCATTGGCTCTCTCTCTCTCTACTCAACATCACCGATGTCGGCATTATCGTCATAGTCTATTATTATTTATCTGTAAATTTGTTATTCAGTACAGAACTCAAGGATTTACCCGTTAAAAAAATGCGATATGCTTTTTCATTTTTAAAAACCTACTAAAATTTTCAAAGTATCCATAAATCATGTTATAAGTTATAATTTTAATTTCACCACTCATTTTGTGATTAATATACATATATATATAGATTGTCGAGAAATTTGTTTCCAAACGGTCTACTTTCTAAAGATTAACATTCAACAATAATTTTGGAGTCCGTCACTCCTTGAATTTTGTGATATATGTATATACATATGTATGAATTACAATTTTGCAGAACAAAACAAAGTGACAATGTGACGAAACAAGATACATGAGAACCAGAAGTCCAATTAAGAATAATGCGAAAAGACTAAAACCCTCTAAGGGTATTGTTGGAAATTTAGGGCCATAACTCAATTAAGGGAAAAACAATGACCAAACATAAGCCTATTACTCAGAACTACTCCCAAACATATATATATAGGCATGTGTTAGCATCCTTCATGAAGGACGTTCTTCACCAATGTGTGTTATTTTTTATTTAAAAAAATGGAAAGTAATTTTGAGAAAAAAGCTATGAATATTTGATAATAATGTTAGATTAATTTATGTAAGCCATTTTGCTACCCGGTGGAGTAGGTAAATAGCAGAGCTTGACCGACTAATTTAGTAAATTAATCTATTATTGGAGGTTGAAAGAGTAATTTCACAAGTATTTTTTATTTATTTTATGAAGTGAATGTCTATATTCTTATCTTCCCAAACGATGACATAACATAATTGTGTAACAAAGTAACATTTAGGTATAACAAGAATAATAATTGTTTATTATTATTATTATTTTTTTTAACGAAACAGGTTATAGTTGATTGATGTAAAGAAAAACATCTAACAAATAAATAATGGATTAGTTATACATCATTTAATTAAAAAATTAAAACTGGTGAATTGGTCTTCCTTTTGTATAATAAGATATAAAAGTTTAACTAAAAATATGAATTATTTATTCAATCTATTTCCCCGTGGGAAGATTTTTTTTTATAGATATTTTGTTTGGAACTCAGGTTCTAACGTAAAATTCAACCTTTTTTTTTTTTTTTAATGTTTTTTGCATTTTTCCCCTAAAAAGTCAACAAATTAAATTTCTTAACTAATTTTTAAAATATCAACCAATTCAAATCTTAAAATTTTCAAACCAAACTAGTATTTCAAACACACAATAAATAATAAGAAACATGCGAGATTTGTCTTAAGAAATGAGTTCACACTCGATTAAAGATTTGTCTTCACAAGAAATAGAATATTTACAGTCATCTAATTAGTACCTAGAACATTATTAATAAGAAACGAGTTCACACTTGATAATAAAATTAAATAGATAGTTTGTAATTAATTCAAGAGTATAGAATTCAACCAAAAGAGTACTACTGCAATATTAGTAATTAAAATTTAAAGAATATGAGTGTAAATTTTTCTTTAACAATTTAGTCAAACACTCTGTAAAATAGCAATATATAATATGTCAAGCATGTAATTAACTCTATACAGAAATGGTTTTAAAATCTCTCACATGTATTTGTTTAGTTGAAATCTTCCTCTTGTACTGGAAATGGAGTTATGGATGATTTGATTCATTTTATCAAATATGCATTAGTTTCTTCATTAAAATTGAATGAAAAAAAAAAAAAAAAAAACTTAAAAATTCTATTATGAATTTTTGGCTAGTGTTTGGCTGTTTGAGAGAGTGCGTTGTTTGCCCTCTCTCGTGGTTTTCTGAAATAGATGTTATCAATGTCCTCAAAGCAGTTTCTTATCCGGTTCAGCATTCTATGGAAGCAAATGTCAGTGATGACATTCATGATTCATTGTCTTATTTAGGAAGTGACTCTATTTGCTATAGATCTCACGAAGGGAATTCTGTAGTTCACTTTCTTGTTATACTAGCTTTGTCTTCCTCTAATTCTCATATTTGGCTTCATATATTACTCAAAATTTTGGGAATCTTTGTAAAGACGGATGTTTACAATTTGGAACAAAAGTTACTAGACTTTCTTTCAAAAAAAAAAAAAAAAAAAAAGGTGGCTAAGCATTAAAAAGAGAAACATTAATCGAGCCAACTAGTCTATGATTCACAAGCTTTCCCTCGTAAGACAGTTTGGTGCTTTCTACACCCACTTGCATTTAACCTATTCTTAGTTATCCAAGTTTCAAATATTTGACTATACCCTTCAAACAATTATCACCATTCAAAATGATCTCTATAGCCCAAATCAAAGGTGAAGGACCGTCCTTTTTTTCTAATGAAGGACGATAGACATACTCATATATACACACACACAAAGAGAAAGAGAGTTTATATTCATACTAAAGACACAGAACAATTTCAAAAATCACCAACCTAAAAAATAAAAAAAAAAAAAGAAAGAAAGAAAGAAATAAAGAAATTCACGCTCCACTCAAATACATAATTAGTTAAACAACCAAACCAGGTAACGTTTGTAACCCCTTCCGTTGTCAAAATTAGAGATAACGTTGGTTAAAAAAAAAAAAAAAAAATTTTGAACAGAGAAACTTTTATCATTAACAAAAACCGAAAAAAAATAAAAATAAATAAAACATTGGACAGTAGGTAAAGACAGTGGCCAATCTAACAATTCTAATTATTTTAGTTCTTAATAACTTTTTAATAACTTGCCAAACCCACAATTATAAAATTCAACTAAACTCCAATCAAATAACTCCAATTCTCTAACTCAACCGAACCAACCAAGTACATATTTAGTTTGAAGAAAAAAAAAGCTAGACAAAAAAATATAACTCCTAAATAGCTTCTTTTTTGTTTTGTTTTTGTTTTCGTTTCTGTTTTTTTTTTTTTTTTTTTTTTTGGTTTTATCCTTCTTCCAATATACATATATATCAATACGTCTAATGACGAGACGACTTAAGGGCGTCATGGACTAACTCGACAAAGATCTACTTTCATGGAAAGAAGGGTTCTCCCAATTTCAGCATCGACCTTCAACTTGGGCTTTCGATCACGAAAACCACCGCCCCAAATCTTTTCAGCAAATTAAGTTGAACACCTTCCGGTCATTTTGGCTTCAACTTGTTTTGCATCAAAAGTCTTCCTCTTTTGCATTTTTCTTGTACTTTTTCTTCAATTTTCTGACATTGAGGCATTGAAGTGCAACGACTCCTTAATCAAATCGTGCAACATGGCAGCCGGATCCCAACCGTTCTTGGTTCATGCCGTTAAGTGTATATGATTATTTTAGGGTTCGTTTAGTATTTGGGTTAAGTTTAAGATGAGATGAAATTTTTAAGTTTGAATTGGTTGACTTTTTAAAAATTAGTTATAAATTTTGTTGACTTTTCAGAAAAAGATAAAAATTGAGATGAAAAAGTACAATTTAGTTGGAGTTAAACTTTGTTACCAAACATAAGCATAATTAAAAAATGACTAGTTACTACATTAATCTTGTGGGAATAAAAGTTAAAAGAATATGGTAAAGTGGGTGGAGAAAAAAAATAGTTTAATTAAAAAACTTTTTAAAAAATACATTAAGGATTCTAAAAAGGCAAATAATTAATTAATCAATGGGTAGTTTAAGAAAATGAGTGTGAAGAGTTGACTGGTTTTATGATATTCTTTTATTAGTTGAAAGGATGACAATTTTGTAATAAATGACCAAAATAAGTATAGTTTTTTGTTTCAATTTTTCTTGGAATGGGAATGACAAATAGCAAAAAGGAACTTTACAAAAAAAAAAAAAAAAAAAAAAAAAAGAGGCAAAAAGGAGAAACTAGAAAGTGAGAAAGAAATTGACCCCAACATTTATCCTTTAATTTAAGGAATAATCAGGATATACAAATGTTCCCAAAGTCAAGAAACAATGACGTTAAATCGATTTTATATATATAATCATCATATACATATGTATTTATCATTTATATATATAATCATCATCAAATATATAAATGTCCGTAAATAATTCATATTTCTTTTTCTAGTTAATTATTTCATATTTTCTAAATGTGTATTTAAAAATCTATCCTTTTGTTGTTCTTTTTATATAATACCGGATTTTTAGGCCTGTTTGAAAGAGTTTTTGCTTTTGTTTTTAAGAGTTTTAGGCCAGTATAATACGAGAAGTAAAAACTGTGGTTTCTCAATAAGAGTTTTGAATCAATGAGATTTTAAAGTCAAAATGATTTGTAAAGTATTCTAATAAGTACTAAAAATATTAAATGAAGTTTATAATATTTAATTTAAATTTTATTACAAGTTTTAAAGTTTACTTATTAGAGTTTTTGTTAGAAGTCATATTTTTTTATTTTAACAAGTAGCACTTCTGGAACTGTTTTTAGACATGAGAAGCCAAATACAGTTTTTAAAAAGCTCTGCCAAACAATTATTAACAAAATTTCTTGCTTGTCAACTAATTATTAGTGGAAACAACAAAAGAGAATCTCCAGTAATTGAGAAGAGAAAATATTTGATTTACTACATGTTATTGTAATGGTATCGCATTTACTCTGTGCGCTTACATATCCACGTTAAAGGAAAAAACAACTTAAGAAATATGGAGTGCTCATTTTTGTGTCAACTTATAAACCATTTTTTTACTTAATATAAAATGCTAAAAATGTTTTTTTTTTTGTTTTGTTTTGTTTTGTTTTATTCAGTTCTTAAATGATGTTGTATTGAGTGGGTAAATTTTTTTATTTACCAAATAAAAGCAACTATATTATTTTGGAAAATAAATGTTTACTTAGTAAAGTCTCTATTTACTGCGTAAACCTCTTATTTACCAACCAATAGATTTATCCTACAAATACTGGGTTTACTAAACAAATCTTAAACCAAAAAAAAAAAAAAAAAAAAAAAAAAAAAAAAAAAAAACTCAACTACGAATTTGAAATTAACTGTGATAAAGTTCTTATTTACCGTGTAAATCCTTCATTTTGAAACAACATATATAATTATGGTAACAAAGGATTGCCGTCCATTATTTAGTGAATTTTAGTTTATCAGGTAAATCCTTGATTATGGGGACGAAATGTTATCAAACTTGGGCTTCGACATCGTATCGGGGATGGGCTTTCTACACGGGTTTTTGATGATCCTTGGCTCCCAAGACCTTCATCTTTTCGTGTGATTACTAAAAGGCCAGAAGGAGACGATTCTCTGATGGTGGCTGATTTGATGTTGGAAGGGCACCGTGTCTGGGATAAGGGTAAAATTGAAAATACTCTTTGGCTGGTTGACCAAGAGCTTATTAGAGGTATTCCTCTAGGTAACGGAGTAGGAGGTGATAAATGGGCTTGGCATTTTGACTCCAGAGGTCTTTATAAGGTTCGCTCTAGGTATAGGGCAATTATGGAGTCTAAGCGAATAGAGTCCTCTTCGATTGTCAATTCAGATGTTTCTTGGTGGAGAAAGATGTGGAGTTTACCAATTCCTCCCAAAGTCAGGCTGTTCGTGTGGCATGCTTTTCATAAGATTCTTCCTACAATGGTGTCTTTGAGAGCGAGAGGTATTGTTTGTGATGCTATTTGTCCAAGATGTAAACATGAGATGGAATCCACCTCACATGCTATTTTCAATTGCCCGACGTCGCAAGCGGTGTGGAGGATGTCTCGGTTTTGGAAGGTAATAGAAAATAGGAGGGTCTTCCAATTTGCGGATTTTTTAAGAAGTGTAAAGTTAGAGATTTATACGGAGGATTTTGCTCTGGTATGCTGGTTGCGTGAAGGCCTAATGTTGGCAAAGGAGTTAGAGTGTGTTACCCTGGTGGTGGAAACTGACGCGATCAATGTTGTGTTAGCTGTTGTGGATAATCGGGAGCTTTCTGTGGAAGGTCCGATTCTAGAGGATATCAAACAATTGCTTGTCCAGTTGCGGAGTACAGGTGTTCATCACATTTGTCGTAGTGCTAATCACGTTACTCATCTGTTAGCTAGATTTGGTTTCAATTCTAATTGTACCAATGTGTGGATTGGTGAGACTCCTATTATAGTCTCTAATGCTGTCTTTTTTGATGCTATTGCTTAATAAAATGATTCCTATTCAAAAAAAAAAAAGTTAGACCTTCAATTTCTAGCAATTTCTCAAGATACAAAGTAGCAATTGCCGACTTAACTATTTTTTTTTTAATAAATAAAGAATGGATAACTGATGTTAAAAATTACGAACGAATTGGATATACATGAATGAGCAACCCATTAATCGTCACGCACAATTAAAAAGTTACTGTACTTCAGTAAAAAAAATCAAAATAAAATAAAAAAAAAGAACTAAAGAATTACTAGAGTAAAACTTCCGAAATATTGACAATAGATTTGTGTTGCGGAAAAAAACAAGAATTCCTTGTGTATGTATGTTGTTTCATTTTGTTTGTTTAATCTATATTTTCTTTATCAAAAATCGGAATGAATCTTAAAACCAATTTCAAAAAATTAAAATAAAAAACTAAACATTATGTATAAATGCACAATGACAAGACTAACATTGCATAATGATATATGTAAATATAAATGCACAATGACAAGAGTAACATAATGTCATTATGATTTTGGTGGAATACACTTGACAAGGATCTACTTTCATGGAAAGAAGGGTTCTCCCAATTTCAGCATCGACCTTCAACTTGGGCTTTCGATCACGAAAACCACCGCCCCAAATCTTTTCAGCTAATTAAGTTGAACACCTTCAGGTCATTTTGGCTTCAACTTGTTTTGCATCAAAAGTCTTCCTCTTTTGCATTTTTCTTGTACTTTTTCTTCAATTTTCTGACATTGAGGCATTGAAGTGCAACGACTCCTTTATCGAATCATGCAACATGACGGCCAGAACCCAACCGTTCTTGGTTCATGCCGTTAAGTATATATGATTCTTTTAGGGTTCGTTTAGTGTTTTGGTTAAATTGAGATGAGATGAAATTTTTAAGCTTGAGTTGGTTGACTTTTTAAAAATTAGTTATAAATTTTGTTGACTTCTCAGAAAAAAATAAAAATTGAAATGAAAAAGTACAGTTTAATTGGAGTTAAGGTTTGTTTGCTTCATTAGTTCATTCCAACTTTAGCCATACTGTTTTTTGTCTTTTTCCCAAAAAGTTTGTGTCTTTTTCTTAAAAAGTTTTTTGTCTTTTCTGAAAATTCAAAAAAAATTACTATTACAACTAAAATATTTCAACTCAAACTAACCAACCAAACACACACTTAAACTTTGTTATTAAACATAGGCGTAATTAAAAAATGATTAGTTACTACATTAATCTTGTGGGAATAAAAGTTAAAAAAATATGGTAAAGTGGGTGGAGAAAAAAAATAGTTTAATTAAAAACTTTTTAAAAAATACATTAAGGATTCTAAAAAGGCAAAGAATTAATTAATCAATGGGTAGTTTAAGAAAATGAGTGTGAAGAGTTGACTGGTTTTATGATATTCTTTTTTAGTTGAAAGGATGACAATTTTGTAATAAATGACCAAAATAAGTATAGTTTTTTGTTTCAATTTTTCTTGGAAATGGGAATGACAAATAGCAAAAAGGAACTTTCCAAAAAAAAAAAAAAGGCAAAAAGGAGAAACTAGAAAGTGAGAAAGAAATTGACCCCAACATTTGTCATTTAATTTAAGGAATAATCAAGATATACTAATGTTCCCAAAGTCAAGAAACAATGCCGTTAAATCGATTATATATATATATATAATCATCATATACATATGTATTTATCATTTATATATATAATCATCATCAAATATATAAATATCCGTAAATAATTCGTATTTCTTTTTCTAGTTAATTATTTCATATTTCTAAATGTGTATTTAAAAATCTATCCTTTTGTAGTTCTTTTTGTATAATACCGGACTTTTGGGTCCGTTTGGAAGAGTTTTTGTTTATACTTTTAATTAGTATAATACGAGAAGCAAAAATTATGGTTTCTCAATAAGAATTTTGAATCAATGAGATTTTAAGGTCAAAATGATCTATAAAGTATTCTAATAAATACTAAAAATATTAAATAAAATTTATATTAAAAGTTTTAAAATTTACTCATAGAGTTTTTGTTAGAAGTTATATTTTTTTAACTTTAACAAGTAGCACTTTTGAAACTGCTTTTGGATATGAGAAGCCAAATATAGTTTTTAAAAAGCTCTGCCAAATAGTTCTTAACAAAATTTCTTGATTGTCGACTAATTATTAGTGGAAACAACAAAAGGAGAATCTCTAGTAATTGAGAAGAGAAAATATTTGATTTACTACATGTTATTGTAATGGTATTGCATTTACTTTGTGCACTTACATATCCACGCTAAAGGAAAAAACAACTTAAGAAATATGGAGTGCTCATTGAGTTTTGTAATAAATGTAAATTCACGTGGATCCATCGATAGGGTAAAGATTATTCATCTTTAAACGATTCAGATAAAAAAAAAAAATCATTTTTTGAGACATTTACACACGTTTTTTTATTGGAAAAAAGATTGTGAAGGATTCTTTGAAGCCGTAGGCAACATGGTTCTTATTGATTATTTCCTTTTTAAGAAATTTTTTATTTTTAATTTTTGTTAATCTTTAGTTTTTACTAAAGTTTTAGAATTTTTGTATCAACTTATAAACCATTTTTTTACTTAATATAAAATGCTAAAAATGATTTTTTTTTTTTTTTTGTTTTATTCAGTTCTTAAATGATGTTGTATTGAGTGGGTAAATCTTTTATTTACCAAATAAAAGCAACTATATTATTTTGGAAAATAAATGTTTACTTAGTAAAGTCTATATTTACTGCGTAAACCTCTTATTTACCAACCGATAGATTTATCCTACAAATACTGGGTTTACTAAATATATCTTAAACCAAACAAAAAAAAAAAAAAAAACTCAAATATGAATTTGAAATTAACTGTGATAAAGTTCTTATTTACCGTGTAAATCCTTTATTTTGAAACAATATATATAATTATGGTGAGCAAAGGATTGCCATCCATTATTTATTGAATTTTAGATTTATCAGGTAAATCCTTGATTTCAAAGTTACACCTTCAATTTCTCGCAATCTCTCAATATACAATTTGGCAGAGTAAAATTCATTATATATACATGGATTGCGAGATTTAGTAAACAATGTTAGTCTTGTCATTGTGCATTTATATATCCCTTATTATCTTGAACTTCCATTTGTAGTAACTAATAATCATTCTAGTTACTTATATTTGTAATTTATCTGTTTTTTTTTTGGAAGAAAATAAATATTAATAAAAGATATATAGTGCTAATATATGCTTTCTTATGTTGTTATGATGGCAAATCCAAAGTAGCAATTGCCGACTTAACTAAATTTTTTTTTAATAAATAAAGAATGGATAACTGATGTTAAAAATTACGAACGAATTTGGTATACATGAATGAGCAACCCATTAATCGTCAAGCACAATTAAAAAGTCACTGTACTTCAGTTTAAAAAAATATAAAATAAAATAAAAAAGAACTAAAGAACTAAAGTAAAAGTTCCGAAATATTGACAAAAGAGGAAAAAACAAGAATTCCTTGTGTATGTATGTTGTTTCATTTTGTTTGTTTAATCTATATTTTCTTTATCAAAAATCAGAATAAATCTTAAAACCAATTTCAAAAATAAAAAATAAAAAACTTAACAGTATGTATAAATGCACAATGACAAGACTAACATAATGTCATCATGATTTTGGTGGTATAATTAATTTACAAAACAAATTGTCACGTATAAGAATTGTGTCATTGTGAGTTACGATTTTGCCATCTTTAAAATATTTTTATTCTTTTGCTATATTTCAACTCCAATAATTATATTTTGTCATTAGTCTAAAACTCCTTTAGTTTTATTTATTGTTGTTCAATTGCTTGTTTTTCAGATGATGTCGTGTTATACATTTGCTTGGTTTTTGGGATATTGTTGTTCCGTGTTCGATAGTTCGAAAATTTTGTAGTTGTCGAAAATCATCGTTTGTGATTTTTTTCTTTTTTTTTCAAACGTTTAATTGTGCTAAAGATCTAATTAATTAATTTCAAGGAAAAAAAAAATTCCATGGATGAATCCGAGAAGAAGCAAACTGTGGGTTTCTTCTATCAAAAAGAAAGAGGGAGACCGGCGATTAGGCTATGTTTGGAATACACATTCCAATAAAAAATTTTCAAATTTTTTTTTGTTTTTCTGTTTTTCCTCCAAAGGAAACTAATCTGGCTATTAATAGGTTCAAATCTCTATTAAAAACTTAAATTTTAAAGGTCAATAACTTTCTTATTTTAAGTCGAAACGAGATGATTTTCTTTTTAAATTATATGGAATGATGAGATGAACGAAACAATATTCTTTTTTTTTAAAACACATTTCAAGTTTTTAGATTTTTTAATCCTAAACAGTTTATTTTCAACTAAAAGCATAACTCCAAATAATAAAAGCATTTTCAAAACTCCAATTTGAGTGTATGCTCCAAACAACACCTAAGAAATCCTGCTTAGGGTGGGCAAAAAATCTAATCATCTAATACATCCAACCGAATCAATCTAATTCATAAAAAATAAGTTAGATATCCAAATACCATTGAAATTGGATTTGGATGATAATTTTACTCATCCAATAGGATTGAAATAGACACTGGATGTAAATTTTGAAAATCTAATAAATCCAATCCATATACTTATATTTTACAGTAAAAAAATTATATATTGTATGTAATACAAAATATTTACTTTTGTAGAATGAAATGTTTTCGTTGTATTCATATCTACAGTTGGCTCTGACTCAACGGTGCCTACAAGTGGTCTTATCTTGGATCTATTTATGAGTTGTTTATCGCCCAATAGCAACTCCAATTAAATACTAAAACAATATGTTAATGGTATATTTTGACATTTGAATGAAAAAATGATCTCTAATATAGTGTTATTTTTCATGTCATATTTATTCTATGCTAAATTTAATGACAAATTTGTCATAAGTTATAGTCAATGCCAAATTTTATTTTTAATTCTTGTTGGTTGTTGTCTCATGTAGTTTAACATTTTTATTTTTCATTTATTTAAATACTAAAAATTAACTTTTACAACTTTCAAAGCAGAATAATAATGACAAAAAGTATGAATAGTATTAGAAATAACATAATACATTGGAGTATAAAATAATGTAATGTAATTTTTTACACTATTTTATAACAAATATAATATTGACATATATAAATGCATCATAAATAGTCTAAGATAGTGCAAGTACTTATTTATATTCAAAATTGGATTCGTGATTGTGAATCAATTGATGTGTGTGAGTTATTCGAAGAAATTAAATCGTTAAAATCAAGTAATATCAATTCCTTTTAATTTCTCGTGTTTTTTTTTTTCGTTACATATTTTTTACTTTATATCTTGTTACTATTTTTTTTAAATCTTTTTTATCCCTTCTAATTTTTGTAGAAATCTTACCTAGAATTAAATTGCTAAAAATAGATTGACAAATGGAAGAGCATTCTCCTTGGCGGGCTTGTCATCCCAATCATGGATGATTATTGATTAGTTTTTCTTTTGTGTTTATCTGTTTCTCTTCGTGTTTTGCTTTTTCCCCACTTTAGATATGGATAAGGTTTATGTTCTACTAAGTTAAAGTCTTTACTTTAGTTGTCATGTTGGATTATTTTGGTTAATAATATAGGATGAAATTTGAGCAAGTTTTAATAAGTTCTTATGAAACTGTTAGTACAATTCAATCCAATTAGGGATACCATATTACCTACGGAAATGAGGCCTACCAGGATTTACCTTGAAAAGTTAGGGATAGAGAATGATGTTTAGGGATGGGAAAAAAAATCTTATTTCAGGATGAGAACAGAGCATTCTCTTCCCTGCCTCCACTATGATATTTACGTAATCTATACTTTTATATACACATACGTATATATCCAATATAGTAAATACTTATCTGTAAACATTATCATTTGTTTAAAAAAAAAAAATTGCACTCTTTATCCAATATTTGAAGATGCTATAAATATGCAATTTTTATATGTTTTAATCAAGCATATTTATTATTTTTTAACTAAAAGGAGGACTAATCTATTTTTTTTTTCCGCACCAAATTTTATAACAAATGGTGATTGAGGCAGATATGGGAAAAGTTCCTCCAACAAGGAATCCTTGTGGAATCCTTGTTGCCAACTCCTCTTTTATTTAGGTGGGGATAGGAACGAGAACGATGATGGTTTTGGGGTGCAAGAATAGAGACAGAAAAGCATTCCTAAACCCTGTCCTACCTTGTTGCCATCCCTAAATCTAATCCAATAAGTTTTAATAAAAAATATCGTTCTATTTTATTTCTAAAATGAGATGGTCAAACCCACGAAACAAATGATCCATTCATTTTGTCATTCCACTTTACATTGGACTCAACTCCCACATCCCTTTATTCTTGTATCATTTCATGTCCCTTCAACAATATCGTGATACATTAATTAAAAATTTATATTTCACTACAATATCATATCATGTCAACTAAAAATAAAATCATGTTAGTTAAATAAGAGACAGAAATGACATAAGTAAAAAGAGGGGAAAAAAAAAAGTAGAGAAAATTACTTAAATAATCACATTTTTTCCATATATTAACCAACATAACACAAGCTCTCTCGTCTTGACCAATATAACACATACTTTAACTTACTTTATTTTGATTTTGTATTATATTAGTTTAATATTATCTTTTTATATCAAATTGATATAAGGATCATTAAATTTGTATTATTTTCCCCTACAGAGTAAAGAGATTTGTTTCTTACATTTGGGTCCAGTTGAGAGATTAAAAAGGCCCATCCCAATCCGGGCCCAAAAAGAGTAACGGGCTAGCGGCCCAAGTGGAGGCCCGCTCTTTCCACTTTCCATTCACTTCGACTTCTCTCTCTCTCTCTCTCTCTCTCCGTTTCTTGTCTGTGTGCGAATGCCGAGAGCGGCAATGGCTTCCATTTCCATGAACAACACAATTCAAGCTCTTTGAACAGGAAAAACCAGAACCAAAAACACACAGAAAAACTTCCCAATTGGAAGAAAATCTCAAAAATGAGTACCGTCGATAAGATGCTGATCAAAGGCATCCGGAGCTTCGACCCGGCGAACAAGCATGTCATCACCTTCTTCAAGCCCTTGACCCTCATCGTCGGCCCTAATGGCGCCGGAAAAACTGTATTCCTCTCTCTCTCTATATATATATAAATGTATTGCATGTATGTGTATATATTTCCTTAATCGCCACTTCACTGAAGAGCTGTTTGTACTTTAATTCGTATTTCGTAGACGATTATTGAATACTTGAAGCTTTCTTGCACCGGTGAACTGCCTCCGAACGCGAGGTCTGGCCACAGTTTCATCCATGACCCTAATGTCTCTCTCTCTCTCTATCTATATATATATATATATATATCTAAGAATCAAATTAGCTCATGTTAATTTCAATATTAATTTTTTATGTTGTTTCCCTTTCTGCAATTTTTCCCTGCATTTTCGGAAATGGGATTTTTGTTTGTTTGTTTGGTGTTTGGAGAGGTTGTTTTGGGTTCAATTTTCTTTGAATACTTGTGTGGGGAATGGTTGTAGGTTGCAGGGGAAACGGAGACAAAGGGGCAGATTAAGCTTCGATTTAAGACGGCAGCGAGTAAGGATGTGGTGTGCATTAGGTCCTTCCAGCTGATACAGAAGGCTTAAAAAATGGAGTACAAGGCAATTGAGAGTGTGCTTCAGACCATTAATCCCAACACTGGAGAGGTACATTTTCACCCCTCTTTTAGTTGTTTTGGCTACTCGGATTAAGTTAGTTGGGTACCGACCAGTGAATGAGTGGTGATTCGCGTTATGAGATGACCCATTATCTGTTTGTCTTTGAATAGCGATGGAAAAAGTTACTTTAATATGGTACTAATTAGTATTTTCTGTCTTTCTATGGAAGAAAATTGTTGTATTTATAGTTGTCTTTGTTCTTTGTTGTGGCTTGGAACTTGGGTTAAGTGGGGCCATGAGTCCTAGTTTGGGTTATGAGATGACCCATGATCTGTTTTTGTTGCGTCGGAAATGGATTATGTTGATTACAACTAGTATCAGTTGTTAATGCACGAGCAAGCCCTTCTAGGGAGCTTTTAGTTCAGATGCTACACTTGCCTCATGTGTTTACTATATATTTAAGAGACCGAAAAATGGTCTTGATAGATCTATTTTATTTTCTTGTGAACGGGAAATAGAGTGCTCATATAGTGCTAACTGCCTTGAAGTGAGTCATAGACTTATTAATGAATTGCTGCCATTGATGTCTTTGTTTTGGAAGTCCGTTAGTGTTTGTCTTTTTGTGTGTGTGTGTGTGTGGGTGGTGACCAGAACAAAATGTGAAATCTATGAATTAATGAAATCAGTGCATCCTCATATGTAGTACTGGAGAATGCACATGGGGTTATTAAGTAAATGACTTAAATTGATTAGTTGATTGCTCATGCGTAATTAGCGAGCAATTTTCCTGTTAGTCGTGGAGATTAGGCAGCTGATGTTTGTAGATTTTCTATTTGCCAAATTAGTTTGGTATACCGTATCTTCGGCTTAAGTTGTGGTTTCAGTATTGAGAAAGAATTTATTGTCCATAAAAACTTGTTTCTTGATCTTGGTTGCAAATCTGCAGAAAGTGTGCCTTAATTATAGATGTGCTGACATGGATCGGGAAATTCCAGCTCTGATGGGTGTCTCCAAGGCAATTCTGGAAAATGTTATATTTGTACACCAAGATGAAGCCAATTGGCCATTGCAAGATCCTTCCACTTTAAAGAAAAAGTTTGATGACATCTTCTCTGCTACCCGTTACTCATTTATTTTATGCATTGTCCTACCTTGTACTAACATATTACGTTATTGATCCTTGAAAATTGAAAGAAACTTTATTGCTCGTTCTTATTTTTACTCAATGCATGCCCATAATTGAACTTGTAACTATTCAATATCCTAACATCTTTGTCAGGATATAAAGATAAAATTAGTTTTGTTGGCACGAAGTATTTCTAGTCTAATAATTTTTATTTATGCACTTAAGTTCTTTCTGAAAGCCTAGTAGTCATTAGAAACTCGTGAAGAATTCCTTATGCCAAGTATTTCTGTTTCAAAACAATAAGCCAATCACACTTTAAGTCCTAAGTTTAGTTTGTGCTAGCTACTGAACATATTCCTGTCTATTTTAGTATGCCAATTACTGAAATTTGCTTTCCTTATTGTGTACAAATGTCTTGCAGTGCCTTCAGCAGATATGGCTTGTTTGTTTGGAGGGTTTGAGCTGGTTTTGGGTGCCCAATTCGAATTCTCGTAAGAGAAAACACTGTCGAGAAAAGTTTGAACTTGGGTCCAAGTTCAAACCCTCCAAGCAAACAATAATTGTATCTGGAACAGTCTTCATTTTTTCATTGTTCTTCTTGGAATGTTTACTGCATTGGGCGTTGTTTATCCATGATTTTAATGGTCGAGGCTTTTAAATATGAGAGTTTGCACAATTAATCAGATATACAAAGGCATTGGAGGTCATCAAGAAACTTCACAAGGATCAAGCTCAAGGGATAAAGACCTTCAAGCTGAAATTGGAGAATCTTCAAACACTGAAAGATGCTGCATTTAAGGTCTTTGTTTTTCCAGCTTATCTCATCTCATCTCTCTCTCTCTCTCTCTCTCTCTCTCTCTTCCTAATCAGTGTGTTGGTGCAAGTTCTATGTGGAAAATATGACTTATATCCTAAGGAAAATATTAAGTGTATTATGTTGACTACAGGGTTTTTAAAATTTATGTTGGTGGATTTGGAGGGACTTGTAGTTTCATGTAGAAGCTCTTGTATAAAAAGAAAGAAAAACAAAAAAAAAAAAAAATTTCATGTGGAAGGACTTGGAATTCAAAAAGCTTTTTTTTTTTTTTTTTTTTTTTTTTTTAATCTCAAAAGTGATTTCCATAGAACTCCATGTTCATCATGCTATGACTGTAGGCAAATTATTACATTTTTTTATTTATAATTTTCGATTTGAAATCTTACTTTGAAAGTGAAAATTCTTATTATCTCAGTTTGTACATGACGTAGATTCAGGAAAAAATATGTTTAAAAGGGGCCATAGGTTTTGATTTGTTTACTTGTCTTCCTTTTGTTCTTTTCAGGAGCATATTAATCATCTAGTCATTTGTACGATTTCTTTACTGATTCTTCTGCCATATCACATTCAAATGCATGTAATTTTCTCTTGAAAGGTGGATTATAAAGCCTCATCTGAGAGATGTACCCGTGGCTATTTTCTGTTGTTACTTTTCAATTGGAATTTCGGATTCTTTCTTGATGCTTTCAACAAGAACATGTGAGATGAGTTTCTTGGTTTTCCTCCACTTTGCAGCTTCGTGAAAGCATTTCTCATGATCAAGAAAGAACAGAATCTATGAAAAGTCAGATGCAAGAGTTGGAAAGAAGTGTAAAAGATTTAGATGCTAAAATTCATCACACTGAAGTGACACTGAAAGACCTGAGGAAGCTGCAGGAACAGATATCAATTAAAACAGCTGAAAGAGGCACTTTATTTAAGGAACAACAGAGACAATACGCAGCCCTTGCAGAGGAGAACGAAGGTTTGTAGATGCTTAGCAGCAGTCTAATATTCTTTTAACTACTTGCGTTTAAATTTCTCTAGTCTGTCAGTAGATTCCTATTATATCTGCCTGACTGCCATTGTTCTTCATCTGCGCGTACTTAGCCTTGCATGTTGTGTGCATTTATATATATATATATATATATACAGATATTTGCTGAGTTTCTAAGACTTTTTTCTGTTTTTCGTTTTTTGGCCAGACACAGATGAAGAACTGGTAGAATGGAAGAATAAGTTTGAAGAAAGAATTGCACTTGTAGATTCTAAAATTAAAAAGTTGGAAAGGGAAATGGATGACACAGAGACGAAAAGTTCTTTTCTGAAGCAGTCAATCGATGGTTCTAACCAGGAGATCGGCAAGCTTAAACATGAGGCTGAAGTAAAACTCTTGATATAAAGTTTGGCATTCTAGACAATACTTAATTATACGGAGACATGATTTTATTTCAATCTTTTGCTTTTTATCTTCAGGCTCATATATCCTTGAAGGATGAACGAGATTCTACCATTCAAAAACTTTTTACGAGGCATAATTTAGGTCCTCTTCCAACTCCTCCTTTCAGCGATGAAGTAGCTCTGAACCTTACAAACAGAGTAAAATCTAGAGTGATGGATCTTGAAAAGGACATACAAGAGAAAAAGGTGAATTATTTTTATATTTATTTTTGAGTAAATACATGTCTTTGATGTAATACATATTCATGCCTTTCTATGTGTATGGACATATATGCATTCCATTTAAATTGGAAACTTCTGTAAACTAAATGTTAAAACCTGCCTCAACTTCATTTGATCCACAATTTTGAAGTCAAGTACTTTTTTAATTTTATTTTTTTGTACTTATTGCTAAAGAGCCGTCTTTTCTTATGTCAATGAGTAGAATTGATTGAAAATGAAGTTTATTTCAGAAATCGAATGAAATCGAACTTAAGACAGCATGGGATTGCTACATGGATGCAAATGATTGTTGGAAAAATATGGGGGCTCAAAAACAAGCTAAAGAAGAAATAAAGGTTTGCATCTTGAAGAAGTGTTATAGATAACTTTTTATTGCCTATGATTTCATGTTCTAAGAACTTTCATAGTGGTCATTTATCCAGATTGGCCTTCTGAAACGTATTGAAGATAAGGAGACCAAGTGTGAAGCATTTGAACCTCAAATTTCAACTTTTAATCTTTCTAACGCTGATGAGAGAGAGAAAAACTTGGTGAGAAGGACCTTTCATAATGATTGTAAATAGGATGGACTTTCATTGATTTTATTGATGATCTTGTTATTTGTCTAGTAATTCTTTTCTTTATCTTGCCGTTATTGCAAATTGAGCTGGAAAGAAAAACAAACCAGCTTGCTGAAAGAGATTTTAAATTCACTATACGCCAAAAGCGGAATGAACTGCGTAATGTAGAGCAAACTATTTAGGATCTTAATCGTGAGAAAGATATCATGGCCAGTGATTCAGAGGACAGAGCCAAGCTGAAATACCAGAACGAAGAACTGGCAAATAAAAAACAGAAGCATAGAAAGATGTCAGTCAATTTTTTTGCCTTTTGTGTTTAGTCAGTTTTTATTCTTATGTTTTGCATCTGATGGTGTTTCTTATTTGTTCCTCTTCCTTTTAATTTAGTGTAGATGAGAACAGTGCAAAGATACGAGAAGTGCTGAAAGGGAGGCTTCCTCCAGACAAGGACTTGAAAAAAGAAATTACTCAAGCCTTGAGGTTATTCAAATTTCTTTATACATTCTTATTTCCACGTGTCCTGCTGATAAACTTTGGCCAATTTGTTCATTAAGAGAAGTTGTACTACATGGTTGGGTGTCCATTTCCATTTCTTTTACCATAGATGTAGATTACCGTGATATGCCAAAAAAAACCTTCGAATCGATGATGCAGAGCATAAAGTTATTGCTATTTTGTTTTTGGCTCTTTTAGCATTTTCTTTTTGATGCTCAGTTATTACCTCTTCATCATCATATGGCAATATATTGCTAATTCATATCTGCCGTACAGATAAATGTTGCAACCATCTCATTGTTTTAGATTTTTGCACGTAGCCAGAAATGCAATTTTGATCGTCTGCTTTGTCATTTGAAATAATTACATAATTAGGTAGGTGGCTGTTTTTTGACCACTTAAAATAATTACATAATTTTTAGTGTGGTTAGATATATTAGTTTAAAACATGTTTGTAGGGCCTATTCTAAACTAAGGTTACGTTTGATAATAAAGTTTAATTTCGACTGTTCCAGACCTCGTTGTCGACATCGGTGTTGCCACAGACGGCTCCTGCTCGTCGTCGTGCACAGCTCCCTGTCATCAATGCCAAATCCCCGTCTCCGGATAGTCGGGAGCTTGCGAGGAAGACGCAATCTCCTCTCCCGTAAAGTCCCAAAACAAAACTTAATCTAACTTTATCTAATCAAAACCAGCCGTCGGATGGAAAACTGCCGGAGAAGATGGAAACAGTGCAGGAGAACGACATGCCACCGGAGACGACGCAACTGCGGCTTGAAAGCAGTCGGGGAAGATCACGACCATTGTTGATTGCAAATCATAGATCGGAGAAAAGGTCGCGATCTCGTCGCCGTCGTTGATCGCAGATCGGAGATGACGGAAATGATGACGGAGAACAATGAGCTGCCAGTGATGATGCAACCACGGGTTGAAAGCAGCCGGACAAGATCGTGACGATTGCTGACCATAAATCACAGATCTTACTCGGCCGTCACTAATCGCAGATCGGAGTTTCGCCGCTGTCATCATCTTTTCACCGTCATAGCATCCTCTCCAATTGGCGACTGACGAGAGAGAGACAGTGATTGGGAAAAGAGAGAGAGGGGTATGTGGGAGAGAAAAAGAAAAGGGTAAAATTGGAATAAAAGAAAAGGAGAAAGATAAATCTGCTAGTATTTACTCTCATAAGATAAAACTGTTAATTAATTTCCTTAATATCTTTAAAATAAACTATATGTTGTAATTTCTTGCATAAATAATATAACGCAGTCAAAAAATTCTATTCATCATTGAGATAAAAATTGTCATTATAATCATCAGTAGAGTTCTTTTTTGCTGTGGTAGAGTCTCTCCTAGAGTAACTACCGGTAGAGTTTTTTTTTTTGAACTATTAAGATTTAATCGAATAGTTAAAATGCTATTGGTATATCATATTTATCATATATCTTACCTCACATTACACTTTCCACCCCAAGTCTTCTTCGTCATTAGCGACCTTCCCGCCGCAGCCGGCGACCGACACTGACGAGCGCCCCGATGCCTACAACCCACCCCTGGCCACCCCCACCCCAGGCCCCAGCCACGACCCCCTACGCCTCGGCACCCCTCCAGCCCCCCCCCCCCCCCCCCCCCCGGCGCCCCCTGAAGGGGACCCCCTACTCCCCTCTCTCTCTTCCTAGCCCGCGGTGCCCCCCTACCCTCGACATGACCGACTTCCCTCGACGAGAGAAGAGAGAGAGAGAGAGAGAGGGGGTGTGGGGTGGGGTGGGGTGGGGGGGCGCTGGGGGGCCTGGGGCAAGGAGAAAGAAGAAGAGAGAGAAAGAGGGGAAAAGAGAGGAGAAGAGAAAGAAAGAGGGGAAGAAAGAGAGAGAGGACCGGGGAGGCCTGGGTGGGGGGGCATCGGGCTGAGGGGGAGAGGGGGTGCCGGGGAGTGGGGGGGCCGAGGCTGGGTGGGGGCCAGCCCAGTGAGGGGCGTGGCCTGGGGTGGGGGGCTGGGGGAAGGGGGACCTACGATGGGAGTGGGGACCGGGGGGGAGGGGGAAGGGGAGGTTGCCCGAGATGGGGTGGGGGGGCCGGGGGGGGCGCAGGGGTGCCAGGGATGGGGGGTCGGCCAGGCCTGGGGTAGTGTGGTCACTAGTGTCGCGGGGTCGCCGGCGACGAGGTGTAGGTCGTGGCGACGGAGAAGATTGGGGTGGAAAGGAGTAAGATGAGGTAAGATATATGGTAATTATGATACACCAATAATTTTTTAACCGTTCGATTAAATCTTAACGGTTCAAAAAAGACCTCTACCGGTAGTTACTTTGGAAGAGACTCTACCACAGCTTCTCTCTACAAAAATCTTAAATTTCAAAAAAATTTCTAACCTTGTCAAGGGACTCTGAAACCTTTGTCTCAGTCAATTCCTAATTTTATTGACCTAGCAAACTGCATCACAAGAACTATATGAGTTGGAGCTCAATAAGTATACCATATAGGATTTTCTACAATACTTTTGTTTATGGTACCTTTTTTGGAACTCTTTTTTTCAAGAATTTAACCCTTTTATCTGGGTTAGTTATAACAAACATGAGATTTCACACCACACAGAAAAATAATTTCTTTAAACCTTTACAAATCATGACAATAATAATAAATAGCATAACTAAAAATATATTTTAAAAAATATAATACTATTCAAGTGATGCATTTGAGCATATATTTACATTGCTTGCTAGAGTAAAACAATTTTCTACATATATATATATATATATATATATTTTTCCTTTATCTCCTTTCTTCCTCTCTGCTTCCACGTTTTTTTTTTAAATCGTAGTTCACTTGGTGAAACAATGTCACCTTATCTTCCTTATATAGGCAGCCAGCCTTAATGAAGTAATTTTCTTGTTGACGACAAGGCATTTGACTACTCAAGGCTAAGTAAACTAAACATCCAAATGGCATTTTCTTATATACATGAGACGTTCATCTTCTTAAAAGTATCTAAGGGCTTATTGGCAAAACAAATATTTGCTAGAACGTTCTAATATCTTATAAATCAAATTTAAATCCCATCCAAACTTATCTAGACTAGTACCTTAAATTGATGGGATATTACAATGTGCTATGCACATGTTGGACGTATTTGAAAATTTTAATCTACATTTGGAGAATTCAAAATAATAAGTTAAAAAATCAGAGCTATAAAAAAAAAAAAACAGAGGACCTAAAAAAATAAAGAGAGAGGCATGAAAAAAATACAAAAAAAAAAAAAAAAAGATAAAAGAGCTAAAATTTAAAAAAAAAAAAGATCAATACAAAAAAAAAGGACTAAATTATATTTAAAAAAAGAGCCAAAAAAAAAAAAAAGTGAAGGATTAAAATCAAATACAAAACATTTTTGTCCAAAGAACCGTTTAGGACGAAAATACTTTCCACAAAAAACAACAGTAAAATGTTTTGTCCTTTCCATATATTATTACTTATTGATAAATTTAATGATGATGCATGGATCAATCACCACTATTGGACCAATATTACTTATTTATCAAAAAAAAAAAAAAAACAAAAAAAAAACACACTCACACACTATTGGACCAATTTATTATTTCTTTGTATTAATTAGAGTGAATATACTTACACGTAATAAATTCATAAATCTCCTAATCAACTCATAAGAATATATTATTACATAGGGAAGGTTTATTGACACCCTCTTATTTCTTTTTCTTACACCTCTACTTAAATCATCCACCATTAAAATTTTAAATTTAAAATATTACTTGTAATATCCCTCTTTTATTCCAAAAACAACCCCTACAATCAAATTATTGTTTTTTCTTCCCCTTTTTTAATCCATCAAATCAATGTTTTTTTTTTCTCCCACATTTTCTCACTCACCAATCGTATCCCACGCTATATTTCCTTCTCTCTCTATCTCTCTCTCTCTGTCTCTCTCTCTCTCTCTCTTTTTTTTTCTTTTTTTCCCCCCCTCTTTTCTCTTTTTTTCCTTCCTTTTTTGCTTATTATCTTTGTCTATCCTCCTTTTTTTTTCCACCCTTCTTCTTAGGTTACTGTCATATCTGATTAGTCGACATAAATTAAGTTTTAATTTTTTTTTTAATTTTTATGTTTGCTGTTTACTTTTTTTGTTTTATCCCATGTTTTTACTATTAAGATCTCATATCAGTTCATGATATTTTATCCTAAAAAGAAATGATTTTCTTTGCTTTATATCCATATTCGAATTTCAGTTCTCATACCGGGTATCATATGGTATTTGGCAATGTGAACTTCGGTTACTTTAAATGTAAACTTCAATTACATGTGAATTCATGCACAAGAAAATGTAGGTAAAGTGAATTGAATTCCCCTTATTTTACTATTTTTTTCTGTATAAATTTATAATCTTAGTAATTGAAGTTCACATTACTAGATATGAGACTCTTCGTATATATGTGTGTGTGCATGTGTCCAAGCTCTGGATTCCGGAGAACGTTTTTGGAAGGCATATATCAAAACTCCACTTGTAAACACCCACCCACCCCAAACTTTCTAATTCTGTCAAACAAGGCACACTTTTATTTTTTGTCCCTCTAGTTTTCTTTTATGTTTGTTTAGCTAATTTCACCGTGAAAGTACAGGTTGGTTATTGACTAGTAAAAAATAGACAACTTATGATTTTGTTTTCGTTTGCAGTCATTAGCAATGCTTTTTTTTTTTTTTTTTATAGGAATTATATTTGAAGATATATAATATTTATTTTCAAATTTTAAAATGAGGTGTGTGAAGAGTATATTTTAAAATACATCTATCTTTGAAAATAATTTTATTTAACAGTAATTAAATAATAAAATAATTTGTTAAAATAGAATTGGGAAGAACAGACAAGATGTGTCAATAAACGTCCCCATTACGATATTAATTAGTAATGAAATTACTATAAAACTCATTAAAGTACACCTTGATGTGTACTATTTTATTAGTATAAATAGAAGCAATATTTTTCTAAAGAAATTAAAAAAGACATACCCCACATTAATTTTTTGTTGTTTTCTTTTTTTTTGCTCGATACCCCATGTTAATTATTAGGACATCTATTGACATCTCTGTATATTTTTCTCTTCCATTTTCTTAAATCATCTACTAATTAAATTTCAAATATTACTTGTTACACCATTTTTATTATTCCAAAAAAATTCCTATAATAAAGTTATAATTTTTTTCTTTTTTTCACCCATCCATCGATAAATAACCCACTATCTTTTACAAAATCTTTATGGAGCACTTACTTAATGTTTATGATCTTCTAGATCAGATTTTGGTGTTGTGTTTCCTTTTTCCCAATTCGCAGTTGTCAAGAACTATGAAAACATTAGAATTTCTTACTGAAAATAATGTTTTTGAAGTTCAGAACTATGTTTTGGAAGGTTTACGAATGATTCCTTTATTGTTCTTTTGTATGTGTAGGTTGGCATTTATTTCCCCCTTCAAAATTGTTACGGTTTCACTGTAACATCGTTGGATTTCTCAGCCAAAAGTAGTAGTTGTAGAAGAAAAGCAATCAAATTGAACCCTCCCAAAAAATAAAAGATTGTTTAAACTATAGAGCGTTGGTTGAGCGAAAAAGTTGATTAAAATTAAGATTTTCATTGTAGGGAATTTTTCTGGAATATTAAGATGGATTGAGCAAGTAATAATCGATATGTAAAACTTAATTAGTGTGTTATTTGAAAAAAAGGTGAGAAAAAAAGACAGAAGAGTATCAACTGACGTCCCTAGATTAATTATTCAATTGGTTGTTAAACTAAATTTGTGTCATTTTGATCCACATTCTCTCTCTCTCTCTCTCTCCCCTTTCTGTAGGCGAAATGATTATGAACTCTTTAAAAAATATACATAAAGATTATTTCTTAACATAATCCGTTAGTTGCCATTAACAGATTAACTTAATCGCTCAATTGATCCATGAATTGAGTGACTTTTTTTAATTACCTAATCCAAAAGATGGCTGAACTTTTTTTTTTTTTTTTATTTAGCAAAACGGTTGTTTGCCTTTTTTTCAAGTTTAATCAATCAGTGATTAATTATGAAATTTGATGATTTATGTTATATTCAATCAGTGATTGACCGTAGTAGGCAATCACAGATTGACCAAATTAATATATGTGCTCAATTACTAATTGATAATTTAAAAAATATTTTAATTAATTTTAAAAAAATTCGGTCATTTTCTAAAAAAAAAAAAAAGGATTATTTAGTTATAAATCTCAATTTATAATTTTATATACTAGTTTTTGAAAAATAAAACAAATAAAAAAACCTTAAAAAAACAAAAAAAAAATAGAAATTTAAAAATATATCTTTCCATTTCTATCTCCTCTCCCTCACTCTCTCTCTCTCTCTGTCTAATCTTGTCTCCCCCCCCCCCCCCCCCCCCCCGATCTCCCAATATATCTCTGTCAATATCCACCCTTTTTGTCTCTCCTCTGTTCCCCTTGTTCAGAATTGAGAGAGATTTTTAAATTTCTGATGTTTTTTTGCCTTTTTAAGGTTTTTTTTTTGTTTTATTTTCTTATGGTTATTTAGTAAATTTGATAAAATTGAGATTTTAACTAAAAAGGAATGGGGACAAAAATATCACAACATAATAATTTAGGAACCGATTAAGTAATTAAGGCAATCTGTTAAAGATAATTAACAAATTTTGTCAAAAAAAAAAAAGAAAAAAAAAATGAAAGAAACATAAGATGTTTTTCTACCTAATTAAGTGTTTAGGGTCATTTTTAGCTACCAAAAAGAATAGGGCTCAAAACGTTACAAACATAATAGTTCATAGAAACGGTAATTAATTAGAGCATAGATTTATTAATTATAATGACAAATTTTATATTTTAAAAGAAAAAAGAGTTACATTCTTTCGGCCCTGGAAGAAAAGAGAGTGAGAAAGAGACAAAGAAAAACATTCTTGTTCAGAGGTTTGGAGTACTGCCAAGCTACTGACCTTTAAATTTCATCTACCAGTCCATCATTAGTTGTTGAGATTAAGAGTAAGTTCGTGCTATTAGTGGAGAGGAAGGCTAATGGATCAAAGATGTGAAAGGGGTTGGGTTGCCGTCAATGGCGAGGCATTTTTAATGTTTTGGTCATCATCTCGGCCTAGCCTTTGGAGGTTTTAGTTTGTATGAGGAGGTGAGCCACATGGTGGTGTGTGTGTGTGTCAGGCTTTGCCACCATCGGAGACATGTGTTTGTCAACTGCTTGCCTTTTCTCCCATTTTCTTCTGCCGATATCAAGGGGCCTTACTCTCCTTGGTGTTTTGATCATAATTTGTAGTTTTTGTCATTCTTCCTTAATAATAAGTGTGATTGTTACCCTAATGAGACTAGATACATATATCGTTTGTTTAGTGTTTGGTTTTCTTTTTCATCCATAAGATTTGTTTCTTTGCGGTTGTTTCGTGGCCTTTATGTTATCACTACTACAAAAGTTGGCATAGATAACAAAGATTAGATATTGGTTTTACAAAAATCGTCGTCTAAAAGGGGATCGCCCTATGATTACATGACGGTTTATTGAAACCGTCGTGTAAAGTAGAGATTACATGACGGTTTTTACACAATGATTCGGTTTCAATAAATCATTGTGAAAACCGAGAGATTACACAATAGTTTCAATAAACCATCATGTGATTTCTAATTAAAAAATCCTTACCAGCCCTGATTTTATTTTACAAAATAGTTCCACGACAGTAAAAAATATTACAGAGACCTGCAAAACCAGATCATCCACTACTGTTCAACATTATTACCACCGTCTACCATACCAGCACTCTGTTATAGTCATTATTTGTAAGTAATTACTTACTCTTTTGAGTTATTTTATATTCACTGTAGATATTTTAGATATATAAACTTTAGATTTTCATTGTTTTTTTGAAAGCATGATTTGTTAAATTATGCCAAAAGTTTGATATGTATTATTTAATTACAAAAACTTGATTATTGAATGTATTTTATGATTTTTAATTTGGATTTAGGTCGGATTCTTGCAAATGGATCGAAAATGGATGTAGGCTAATAGATTGACTAGAAAATATCAATATAGTGTTAAAAAAATTTTTGTCATTTGTCAAAATTCACATGAAAAATGATAAGGTTTGGTGTCCTTGTGTGGATTATGAAAATCATAAGTCTCATTCAGTTGATGAAGTTAAAAGACATTTGCTTACATGTGGGATTATTTGTTCATACCAAATATGGTATTTACACAGTGAAATTTGTTTGAATCCAACATCGAAGAACAAAGGAAAAGAACATATTATTGAGGAAGATGTAGGAGATAATTTGTTTGACATGATTAATGATTTGGAAGAATACTTTGTGCACTATTCGAAGTGATTTGATGCAATGATAAATGATATCGAGATACCCTTGTATGACAGGTGCACTAAATATAGGAAATTGTTCGCATTGGTCAAATTATGGAACATGAAGATATTAGAAGGGTGGACAAATTCTAGTTTCATGACTCTTTAGAATTTCTAAGAGAAGTTCTACTGGTTGATAATAAAATTCCGGCTAGTAGGTACGAAGCTAAAGAGATGTTGAGCACTTTGGGAATGAAATATGAAAAAGTTCCTGTATGTCCAAATGATTGCATCTTTTACCGAGATGGGTATGAGGATTTGAATGAGTGCCTCGATTTGTAAAGAGTCAAGATGGAAGAAGAGCAAGAAGCGAATGATGGTAACAAAAGAGTGCCAGCAAAGGTGTTATGGTGCATTCCTTTGGCGCCAATGTATGCGGCGTTTATTCCGTAATGCCGATCATGTCAAGAATTTGACTTGGTACTATGATAAACACATTAAAGATGCATGCTTAGACATCTAGTCGATGCACCACAATGGAAGACCTTTGATGATGATCATCCTAAATTTGGTGTGGAACCATGGAATCTACATCTAAGTTTATTAACGGATAGAATGAACCCACATGGTAATATGACTAGTAGGCATATTACTTGACCTGTCATACTTGTCAACTACAATCTCCCTCCAAAATTTTGCATGAAGTAGAAGTTCTTGATGTTGACTTTATTGATCTCCAGTCCTCAACAACCAAGGAATGACATTGATATGTACTTGGCACTGCTAATCGATGATCTAAAGAGCTTACGGGGAAAAGGGATCAAAGTTAGAGATTCTTACCATCAAGAGACATTCACACTTCATGTAATGTTGATGTGGACAATTAATGACTTTCCCGTTTATGGAAACCTCTTTGTTTATTCAGTAAAGAGTTCTATGGGTTATCCTGTTTGTATGAAAGAAACATCTTCCATCTTGTTGAAGAGTGGCATGAAAACCATTTACCTTAGTTATAGGAGATTCTTACCAACAAATTATCGATACTTCAAACAAAAAAAGTCTTTCGATGATAATACCGAAGAAAGAATCCCTCCCTAGGTTTTGATGGCTAAGACGCATTTGAGATGGTTAAAAATTTGAAAGTAGTGCTTGGGGAAAAAAAAAAAAAAAAAAACGAAGTAACAAGGATTCGATGAATGATAGACTTTGGAAAAAGAGATCAATCTTCTATGAACTTCCATATTGGAAGTCACTTTTTTTTCGTCATTGCTTAGATGTTAAGCATATTGAGAAAAATGTTTGTGAATCAATAGTGGGCACGTTGCTTGACATTCCTAATAAAACCAAAGATGGTGAAAAAGCACGGTTGGATCTTAAAGATTTGAAGATTAGACTTCATTTGCTCCTTACAAAAAGAAAGAATGCAACTTACTTACCTTCGGTAAAGTACACATTATCTAAACAAGAAAAAAGAAAGCTTTGTGAATGGCTCGCTTCTGTAAAAGTGCTCAACGGGTATTGTTCCAACTTCAAAAGGTTGGTGTTTATGAAGGATTTAGGGCTCGTTAGAAAGAAAACATATGATTGTCATATCTTGATGCAACAATTATTACCGCTTGCCTTACAAGAAGTTTTAACGAAGGATGTGAGATTCGCAATTACTAAGTTATGCTCATTTTTCAATTTGATATGCTTTGTGAATGGCTCGCTTCTGTAAAAGTGCTCAACGGGTATTGTTCCAACTTCAAAAGGTTGGTGTCTATGAAGGATTTGAGACTCGTTAGAAAGAAAACATATGATTATCATATCTTGATGCAACAATTATTACCGCTTGCCTTACGAGGAGTTTTAACGAAGGATATGAGATTCGCAATTATTAAGTTATGCTCATTTTTCAATTTGATATGCTCCAAGGTAATTGATCCAATTATACTAGATTCGTCATAATCAGAGTTGGTTAAGACATTGTGCTTGCTTGAGAAGTATTTTCCATAATTCTTTTTTGGCATTGATTCATCTAACGGTGTACTTAGCTCAGGAAGTTAAGCTATACGGACCAGTGTACTTGAGATGGATATCCTTTTGAAAGGTACATAAAGATTTTGAAGGGTTATGTCAAAAACCGAAATAGGCTAGAAAGATGTATAGTAGGAAAAAAAAAAAAAAACCAACAACAACAACAGTAGACAAAAACAATGACCGGAGAAGATACCTCTACTGGCTTGTCTATCATCTCCTTGCTGGCCTGAATGTTGATGGTGTAATGATATCCATGCTAGAGACCACTTATGAATTGGGGAATGAGGCATGTGAGAACCAGTAGGCTCCTTTTGCCTGCCTAATGGGGAAGATCCGACCAGACTAGAGAAGTCCTTTCTCAGGTCACGGGCTGGCCTACCGATGCCTAAACCCCAAACTACTTCTTCTTTGGGAACCTCAAGCAAATCACTATCGGGTTTCAATATACTAGCCCGAGCAATACTTCCCTGATCACAGCTAAGTCCCTTGCAGGATGGTTGGCCCAGGTTGCCCCTGTCATGTTGCTCCGTCCTGCCTGACGACCGTACCTTGGGAGGGCGTGCCACACCCACTACTCTACAGCACTTGACACCCGACATCCGGTACCTATCACTGTACATGTCATTGTCCCTGTTGCAGCGCCACCCTTCACCGCCAGATCGAACTGACACAGTACTGGCCGCATGCGCCAGTACTAATGACTTGCACCCATGTTCCCCCATCACTCGAATGGTAGGGCACGTGGCATCTGTCCAGTGGAGGTCAAGTATTTGTACACCTGGAGCATGTCTACCCACCGGGACTACTCGGCATACAATCCATTAGGGTCACCCGAACCTATGGGAAAGGCCTATAAATAGAGGAGTGCCTCACTCACTCAGGTATGGTCTAATTTACCTTGCCAAAACTCTACTTCTTCACTTGCTCATTAGTTTCCCTTACTGACTTAAGCATTGAAGTGCCCTTAGTAGATACCTTACTAGTGTCCCCCTTACTCCGAGGTCCTTCTCTTTTGTAAGCGACTAGATAAGCAAGATGGTACAAGACTGATAATGTGAAGTGATCCCATTTGGTATTGTGTCAAAGACTTTTGGCATCAACGGGTGGCTATGTGTTTATTTGGATTAGTGGTCTTCAAAGTGGTTTTAGGCTGATTGTGTTGTAGGTGATGGTCTTCTTCATGGTGGTGCTTTTGTTCATAGCGGGTGTGACACTGTGAAGAAGATGATGGAGCTAGAAATGGAGGAGGATGTTAGGGATATCTGTGAAGAGATTTTGGAGAAGGGAGTCATGGGTGGGCACTCCACCTTTGAGATCTGCATCTCTGATCGCTTGAATCTCCAGCTCCGTTCTGTCCAAACTCTCGATCCAACATAAAGGCCTTCGCTCCACACTATCGGTGTCGAAGCGGCTCCAATCATCGACCATGGCTACTGTACCTCCCCGGGAAATATCGAGGATTTTGATACCAAATGACGCAGCGAAAAGGAAGAACTAAGCCAAATCTATGGCTAATCGAGCTCAAAGCTCCAAAGAGGCGCACCTTTCAAAAGATTCAATACAATTTTTTGAAATTATCTCTCAAAAGCTGACCACCAAAGACTCCCCAATACAGCTTAAATATAACCTACCAAAAGACGATAGTAACCCAAACGACTAAATACCCAAACACAAATATTAAAACGTCTACAAAAGCTCAAACGACCATAGACTTCTGCTAAATAACTAAAAACAACATAAATAAAGAGAATTACAATTTGCCCAAATAACTAGCATTCCAGCCGCTACATCAGAACATCACAAAGACAATTGAAAAGAACAAAGATAAGAAAGGCAGATTAAGAAATCATCTTTTTGGCCATAGCACTCTATGGAGCTAACATTAGTACAATTTCCAAAGATAAGCCGAAAAGCTTCAACATTTATTCTAGTAATTACATGATTAATAACTTAAAACCTATAAAAAAAAAACTAATTTTTACAATATTTATAATTATTTCAATTTATAATTATTTCACACTAGCTGAATCCATTTATTGGAGTTACTGTCCTTATTTTTTCTCTTCACTTCGATTCTGTACATTCTCTCGCTGCTTTCCTCTTTATAAATGGAGAGAAAATTGCCGCTTTGTAGCTTCCTATTGTGCACAAACGACAACCACCCGGCCGAAACGACTAGCTTGTGTCGATTCGATCCGGTTCGGATGATCGACATCCGAAACGTCCATGTTAGGCCGTTCTGGTTTCGGAAGAGGAGATCCACCGCGCCTCCGTCGCAATTATAGGACTGAAAAAACTGTCTGATGATTACAATAGCATGAAAAACAATAATAGGGCAGAAAAAGGTCGAAGTTGGGACCACCAACAAAAAAGAAAATCAAGACGGTCACCTAATTAAATATTTTAAAATTCAAGAGAGACTTGTTTACTGTTATATTCTACCTATGTTGCTACCTCAATTAATGATCCCATTGCATCATAGATTTAAAATCAATTTTTTTGTGAGAAAAATAATAAATGCTTAATTTTTTTAAAGTTCTAAAAACAATTTTTAGATGGTGATTCAATCAGAAATTTTTTTATTGTTTTGTTATGTTTTCGTGAAATTATGATAACAAGACAATCCTATTAAGATTAGTTCGATAAATGATCTTAGACCTCGAGTTCGAAAATTAAGAGATGTTTTTTTTTTCAATTAAATAAAATAGGTGCCCATACGTAATCCCCTGTCGCTCTCTTTCTGTTATATTATTCAAGTATAGTTTTGCAAATGTCATGATTTTTGACTTTGGAAAATACCGATTTAGGCTATCTTAGTTTTGTTGCCAAATACTATAATGCAACCTTTGTTTAAAAAGTCTTAATTGAAAGGTAAGTCCCTTTAGAATTTCGAAGCAAGTAACCATTATGTCATCTACTTTCTTTCCCCATTAAAGTATATTTAGACATTAAGAAATAAGCTTATAAAGAAATGAGCTTGCGTTTCGTACACTTGTTTAGAAAGAAAAAAAAAATTTTTATTGAAGTTGATTAATTTTTAAAAAATGAATTATAATTTTTCTTTTAACTATTCAGAAAAAGATTAAAAGTAGAATGGAAATTTTATGTCCGAAATGAAAAACCAATCAACCTTTAAATAAATAAATAAAACAAATTTCCAGGTTGTTAATTCAATCATACTTGTCCAAAAGGACCTTTCTCCGCGTGTCCAATGAAATTTCATTGCAAGAAATAAAAGAAGCCTCTCAAAGAAAATGAAAAATCTACTAAGAAGAGAAAATGATGTTAGGATTTCACGTTATTGCAATGGGAAAAAACATAATTTCATTTATCAATAAGCTTTTTTATTTTTTTAATTTTTAGTATGCTCGAAAACCGTGTGTACTTTCCTAGACCGGTTGAATTGCAAGTGTAGGAGGTGGACCCACGTCACTCACGCCTTGCTTTCCTTCCTTTGTTTACTTAATTTCTCTATTTTTTTTCTTATTAAAATTTTAGTTCTTATACTAACTTAAAGTACTTTTCAGTGTTCAGTGCGTGTCAGATTGTGTTTGTTAGGATACCTTGTTTTCTCTCTTCAAATCTCACCGTTTATTTCTGATCTAAGGGTCCACAATCAACTGTTTGAATTTTGTTGTATATGAAACTGTCAAAAACAAGACCTATCTTATTTATGTATATATTAGTTACCATATTAAAGCAAGACTTACTGTATAAGGTCAACAAGTCAAGCCATATACGCATTTGCCAAGAAATTTCCCGGGCAGACTTTCGGTGAACTGCATGGTAACTTCTCATGGCATTACACTATTGAGTTGTCTTCCGCTACCTACAAGGTTGTATAAAAAGTCTCAATTGAAGGGTAAGTCAAGTCTCGATTGAAAGGTAAGTCTCTTTGGAATTTCGATGCTAGTAACCATTATATTATTATTATTACTTTTTTAAATTCCATGTTTATTTAGACATCCAAATATTAGTACAACTATTTCCATTGTTAGGTTTTTTTTCCCTCTTTAAATTATCATAATAATAATGATAGACATAACCAGTTATAACTGTTGTGATATCTTACTAAATAATAATAATAATAATAATAAAATTATGTGATATCTCTTTGAATAAATCTTTTGATTTTGAAGATTTATTAATTGGTCAGATTTTGTAATTATACTTTATATTTATATGGAATATTTTTTCAATTTGTGAGTGACTCATTATTAGACCATGTTAAATTTTTATACTCCCTTTTCCCTTTTTTATCATCTTCTTAATTAATCTTTGCTGTGTAAATGCTTCATAGGAAGTCTGATAGTGGAGTTAAAAGTCAACAAATGAAGTTACATGGAAGTTTCACTTAGTTCTTCCAAGACTGTCCTCCGGTACAAGAAACCGGAAATGAAAACAAATGAAATTTCTATACATGCTAAAAAATCTGAATATGGACACTTGAAACACGTAATAAATACCCTTTTCTTAAGGCGTTATTTGTCCTTTTTCAAAATGAGATTGCTTTATTGCTTTAGGTTGATAGTAAACCACTTTCAAGATATGACAAACCTTCAAAAATGAAGTTTACACCAAGCAAAAATGAAAATTTGCAAAGTTAAAAAACACAATATTAACGGAAGAATAGTAGGGGAAGATAGAGAGAAATCGAATTTTCAGTAAGTATGATTTGATTTCTCTGTAACTCTTTATATAAGTTTGACAACCTTTGGTGATATCTTTTGAGAAAAAACTATCATTCAAAAAATATATTTTTTCTGAAAAGATACAACCCTTCAAAATTTTACATCTTTTAAGAATTTAACATAAAATAAAAAATGAAACATATTTATTTAATAGTAGTTTAATCACAACGTGTCATGTGTCACGAATTCGCACCATGCTACCAAGTACCAAGTGCGCCTAATAAGCATCAAAAGCACCTCAACAGTCTCATCATCTGCATGTGTGAGCCACATTGGCTCTTCCCACATCTCATTCGTTACCCTTTCAATGGTGGGAAAACTTATAAAGTACTCAACCCTTCTATTCCTTTTCTGTATGGGACTTTTAGACTTGGTTGTCAATACCCAACAACACTAAAGTTTATATACGAACAAAACCCAACAATACATACATACATACATATTATATATTTTTGTATATGCCGTGCATTTTGGAATTGACTTCCACTGCTTACAATTTAGACCTCGCTTGGGTGCCTCTGGAGATGTGGTTTTCACGTCTGGTTTCTAGTTACATGTTTGGCACTGCATTTGGGTTGATGCCATTACTAAATTCAATAGTGAACCACATATGGGTTGCATTGTTCAATAGTCTCCCCCCTTTCCAAGATGACAAACGCTGCTACACCCACTTTTCCACATTTTTTTCCCCTCCATAAAACGCCAGGTTGTTCTAACAAACTAAGTTGGTTTTTGTTGGATTTAGGAAAAAATTGTCTTTTTTTTTAATAAATAATATCAATTTTCCAAAACACGCATCCTCAAACATATTTTATTCTAGATGTTCTTCAATATAAAACAAAAGGTCCAAATATACTTTTTTTTTCACAACTTTTTACCTCATACACATCTCCAACGATCCTTAGCAAGTGTAGAAAAAAATAAAAAATTATGTAGATTAGATTGATTTAATGGAGGGTTGGGCGTTTACCAATTAAATAAAAAAACAAAAAGAAAAAAAAATCATGTGATAAAGAACACGTAGATAAAACTAATTTAAATAAATAAATAAATAAAACAAATCCATTTATCCATACTTGTCCAAATTTGGAACTTTTTCTGTGTGCCTGTTGAAATTTCATTGCAAATAATAAAGGAAAGATTCCTAAAGAAGTTGACATATCTATGCATAACGTGAGAAATGCCAAATACGAAATAGAGAAAAGAGATGAAGAGAGAAAAAGATGCAAGAATTTTATATTATTGCAATAGCAAACAAAATATAATTTCATTAATCAATCTAACTCTTTTGATAAAATTACAATGATTGAGCTATTTATAAATATCCAAACTAACAAAAATATGTACTAAATTTAATTCTAAACATTGTAAATAATTCTAAAAGATAAACATGTGTGATTTCTTTTGATTATTGCATGTCTAATACCAAGTAATAAATTACCTCATTTCCTATGAGATGTCACTACTATGGAATGAACGTCCTTGTAAATAACAGTCAATATATATATATATTTTTTGCGTAAGTACAAGTGAATGTTAAATTATAGAAACACGTTCATTTTTCAGACTACATGCCAAAATTACAACCTAAAAAATTAAAATTAGCAAAATAATATTCTTTAATTTTAATATAAGAACGACCATCTAAAAAACTAATCATTCTTAATCGTATTAAAATCATTTTAAAAATAAAATTTTTTAAAAAATTATTTGAAAAAGTTCTTCATTCGTTTTGTCTATTGGCTCTCTTTTTTAAAATGATCCCACATGTAATTAATAAGAATTGGGTTCCACGCTTTTTATTTTTTATTTTTACCAAAAAGGATCCAAGTTGGGTCCCACACTTGGAGACCCAACATCCCCACCTACTAGAGTTTGGGCCTCACCGATCCCCTTGTTTATTGAGAGTAGTAGCTTTGTTTTCTGCTTCCAGTAGGACCATAAGTTTGTAGAAAAAGCAAAAAAAAAATTCAAAATCTAAAAGGAAAAATGATGGACTCATTTGGTACAATTTTTAACTTTGTTTTTACTGATAACTCTGTAAATATAATTATTTTAGCACTGGTAAGTTTATATTTTTGCTATAATCTTAGTAATTTATCTTAACTTTTCTCCTAATTTTTTTTGATTTTTCAAAGTGTATAAGTTAATTATATTAATAGGGTTAAAAGTAACAATATAGAATTAAAATTTAATAAAAAGAAAATAAAAATCGTAAAAGGAAATTCGTAGTCATCATCTATCACTCTCAAGAAGATCCATGCGCGGCCACGAGCTCTCTAGGCCATCGGATGAGCTCCATTAGTGCTCCCGATCGTGAGTGTGCTTCACTGGTGCCAAAGCGCGCATCTTAGAACTTGTCATTGTATCCAGTGATGTGTCGGATTTGGTGCTTCGCATTCAACAAAGCTTATGTGTATCTGCATGCTTCAGCCAGCCAAAGTGCTCCACATGCCCCAGATAAGTGCTCTGCTAGTCATCGTCACCACTTGTCCGCGTGGGTCCCCAATGCTGCTTTGAGTCAGTTTGCGACAGAGAAAAAAAGTAAAAAAAAAATAAAAAGGGAAAAACCTAGGGCTAAAGGCGGTGGCTTGGAGGCTTATAAGAAGGAACCTAGCGCTTCGTGCAAAGAGTTTTTTGGCTGGGGTATAAGCTGAAAACCAATGAAGAAAAAGAAGAAAAAAATATTTTAAGTTTTAGGTTAGTTTTCTACAAAAATAAGGGGAGATTATCTTGAATCATCAAGAAGAGAAGGAGAAGAAAATTTAGGAAAAAACTTTGGAGACTTGTGACACCTCCAAACTGGGTTTTCTTATTTTATTTTCTTATCTTTTTATTTTTGTAATTTGAGAATGGTTAAACCTTTATTTTGTAGATTTCTATTTTTATTTATGAAGTAGTTTTATTTTCTAGGAAGACGATCTTGTCGAATTATGATTGTTTGAGTTTTTCTATTTCTAATTAATTGATGATCTGTTCTAGTTCTATGTTGAGTATGTTAATTTATGCTTAATGCTTATGAATTTCTGGTCAACTTTTGCATGATTTAGTATTTGATTTGAAACTGAGAGGTGATAATTGAATAAACCATTGTTTAATCTACCATAAGATTGTCATAAGCTAGAGATAGTTATAAAACTAATGTAGCATCATGAATTTCTAATTTTTAATGAATTATTATAAGCTGTTTGAGATCGAGAAGTGATAAGGCTTACTATAATAAATTGTTAATGTTTGAGAAAAATGAATGAATATATTAGAGAGATTTGCTAGCACCATAGAAAATAGACATTGATTAATTGGATTAGAGAATTTGAATATAATTAATTCGGTGAAATTGGAAAAGCTAGATTTTTAGTATTTTGAGTCTTTTGTCTTTTTTACTTATTTTATTATTTTCATTTAAAAATCTCTTTTTAGTTGTTCAAATAAAGTTGAAGTTAATATAATTTCGGTAATTGGTAACGACAGTTCTCGTGTGAGCGATTCTTTACTTATTACTTTATTACTTGTTTATATACTATGCACTTGCAATTTTCCGGAACAAGTTTTTGGCGTCGTTGCCGGGGACTTTTTTTTTTACACTAATATTGATACCAAATAACTCTAATTTTTATTTTAATTTTTATTTATTTATTTTTGTTTGTTTTTGTCTTATTGAGGTGCTTAAAGATGTCTCATCAACAAGTCCTTATGCGTTTTGCTCAACAAGACATAGAACCAATGTAGAGTGCTTGGGAGAGATATAGAGACTTACTTAATAGGTTTCATGATCATGGTTTCTCTAAAGAATATATTCTTCAAAATTTCATCAATGGCTTATGCACAACAAGATATTGAGTTGAAAGTGGACATGGCAACTTCCTGTTATTCCAGAGACCCATTGACGAAACCTATTACATGTTGGAAGACATGACCAACCATGATTATTGGGAAAATAATATCTTTTGGAATGACCAAGATTGTCAACATGAAGAATTGGTAGTATCTACTCCTTCATTGATCCACGAATTGAGACCATTGAAGATTGCCACCTTGAGGAGTTGACGCAAAGAGTGGAGTACTTGGACTTGTTTAATAACAATGACTATTTAAGTGAAGTAGGGATACAAGACTTAGCCATAGAAGAAGAATCATAAGAAGAAGTCTCTAGTGCCCAATCGAGTATGATTACATTAATCATCCAAGATCTTATCTATGAAGATCCGATGTGGCCAATACCTCTTCCACCTACGTTAGCATCATTCATTTATG
This sequence comes from Ficus microcarpa, assembly GCA_025413485.1. NCBI lineage: Eukaryota > Viridiplantae > Streptophyta > Magnoliopsida > Rosales > Moraceae > Ficus > Ficus microcarpa. The sequence goes on along the minus strand of CM046382.1, from coordinate 11,738,837 downwards.
TCCCCCCAAGCACATATATGGAAGCCTTGTCTTGTTGGAGCCACGTACCAAATTCTATCATATCTTGCCAAACTTGAGGGCATCAACAATCAAGACCTGTATGTGGTGTTATATGGCACCTATAATGGGCGAAAGCTGCTCTTTGATGAGGTTTTCTCCACAGTCAAGCCAACGACTATAAATTGAGCACTTCTTGGGAGGCAGCCCAAGCTTTTTACATGCTTTTTATTTGTTTTGTTCAAATTTCTAGTTTCAAGTTTTAGGGTTATTTTGTTTATTTGTTTAATTATCTTTCTTCTTTGTTTTTATTCTCTAGGTACAAGTTTTGAAGTCAAGGAGCCAACTTGTGGAGCCAAGCACCAACGAGCACTAAGAAAAATTATGGATTTGACGACGGTTATTAACCGTCGTGTAAAGTTTACACGATGGTTAGATAACCGTTGTGTAATCCACCATCGTGGAATGTTTTGAGATACCAAATAAACCGTCGTGGTATCTCAATATTCCACGACGGTTCACACGTCGTCGAATAGAGAAAAAAATGGAGCAAAATAAACCGTCGTGGTATTTTAATATTCCACGACGGTTCACACCGTCGTCGAATAGAGAAAAAAATGGAGCAAATTTTGCTAAAGTGAAAACTTTACATGACGGTTTTTATTCAAAACCGTCGTGTAAAGTCCAGCATAAATTAAAAACTAATTTGACATTTTTTGGTGATTTCCCACGGGTGGTCTAACCCGTATGTTATCAATACATGGTCTAGGATATAATTGACAAAATATCAGCTACATTATATCAAAGTAAAAAAAATCATCAATTACATTACTAATTTACATATCATAATTAATGAATTACATTACAAATTTTGTCCATTCTCCCCTAATCAAATCCATATCATCCCAAGCATATATTCTTTTCTTTTAAGTACATCAATTCCATTCAATACTATGTCCCTCATATAACCTACAACAAAATAACCATATTCAACACTTCCCTCTTAGTGAGGACAAAGATGATCCGAGATTTTTGTTTTATAGTCTCGTCTCCTTTTAATCCCTTCTCGGGTTATAAGCTTCCAATCCATTAGGACCCTAGTAAGTTTGCAAAATTCAAAATAATTAAGATGCATACATTAAGATTAAATCAAACAAAATTCCATTTTGGCATTTCATCGAGCATATGATGGGTGGAAAAAAATATGTAAAATATTGTGTGTTCGTAGATCTTAAAATGTCAAAAAAATTGCACAAAAGATTTGTCTATAAAGAGCAACAATAAAAAAAATTGAACAACAATAAATACACAAATTACATTCCAAAAAAGTTATAAAAGAATTGTGTGTTCGTATTTTTGTTGGAAAACAAGAAATTGAGCAATATGAAAATCACCTTGCCTTTCTTTGATGCAAAATAGTTTACAACCTTGATGGGAAGACAGGGTAGCAGTGAAGGTGACGACGGTGGTGGCGAAAAAAAGAGAGAGAAGGGAGGGCGACAGAAGAATGAAGGGGAGGGGATGGCGGCCTTGCGAGTGACGGTCGAATGAGGAAGAGGGGAGGGTGGGCAGCATCACCAGGAGAATAAGAGAGAGGGTAAGGAAACGACGCTATCGGCAGGTAGGCCAAGGAGATAGTGGGTAGCAGAAATATTTGAGTGGTCGAGAAGGAGAAAGATAAAAATGATGATAAAGGATAAGGAAAGTGGATTTAAGTTAAGGTTTATGCGTAAATTTTCCGAAGTAAAAATTTACAATTTGATTTTCGGAAGATTACATGACAGTTTCTATGAATCGTCGTGTAATGTTAAGATTATACGACGGTTTCCAAAAACCGTCGTGTAATCCTATGAAAATCGGAAGATTACATGACGGTTTTCATAAACCATCATGTAATCTCTCTAAAAATTTGAATTTTGCCAAGGGTTTACGCGCAAATTTTATGAAGTAAAAATTTGAAATTTGATTTTCAGAATATTAACCGTCGTGTAAACCGTATTGTAATCTCAAAATTACACGATGATTTTTAAAAACCATTATGTAATTCTATGAAAATTGGAAGATTACACGACGGTTTCCAAAAACCATCGTGTAATCTCTCTAAAATTTTGAATTTTTTCAAGGGTTTACACGCGAATTTCACAAAGTAAAAATTTGAAATTTGATTTTCGAAAGATTACACGACGGTTTCCATAAACCATCGTGTAATGTCGAGATTAAACGACGGTTTTCAAAACCCGTCATGTAATCATATGAAAATCGGAAGATTACACGACGGTTTTTAAAAACCGTCGTGTAATCTCTCTAAAAATTTGAATTTCACGATGGTTTGTCAAGAGTTTACGCATGAATTTAACAAAGTAAAATTTTGAAATTTGATTTTCGGAAGATTACACGACGGTTTCCATAACCCGTCGTGTAATATCAAGATTACAATATGGTTTTCAAAAACCGTCGTGTAATCCTATGAAAATCGGAAGATTACACGACAGTTTTCAAAAACCGTCACATAATCTCAAGATTACACGACGGCTTTTGGAAACCATCATGTAATCCTATGAAAATTGGAAGATTACAAGACGGTTTCCAAAAACCGTAATGTAATCTCGAGATTACACGACGGTTTTCATAAACCGTCTTGTAATCCTATGAAAATCGAAAGATTACATGACGGTTTTTGGAAACCGTCGTGTAATCCTATAAAAATCGAAAGATTACACGACGGTTTCCAAAAACCGTCGTGTAATCTCTAGTTTACACGACGGATTGAAACCGTCATGTAATTTCCGTCGTCTAAGCCAACTTTTGTAGTAGTGGAAGGAAGTTTCCAATAACCCTTCTTATTTTTATGATTGCTTATTAAAAAAAATAACTTTTTGAGCATTGATTAGGTTTGATTGTCAATTGCTGATTATAGAGAATAGATTGAACTAATTATAGCTCTTGGAAAATGATGAATATTGTATTGTTTGTACGCTTGATTCTTGTGTGAGTTTTGTCTTGCATACGATTCTTTTTAAAACTTTGTGCACATAGCCTTGATTACTTAGCTATTTTGCTTACTTAGAGAAAGTTTATGTGAATTAAGGAACCCTTTCGATCTCATCGAATTCTAGAACTTGTTTGATTATCAGTTAAGGCGAAATCCTAGACTACACTTTATCAAAAACATGATTTAGGCCATTTTTGGACCATTTGAGCCTTTTAAGCCAATCCTAACATATGCATATCCCTAGTCACCCCCTTTGAGCCTAAAGTTTACCTTTTATTTGTTACCCACATTTTTTTAGCCAAGCTTTTTAATAATTTCTAACCTTTTAATCCTTTGCCTTAAGCATGTGATCATTCTAGAAATTATCTTGAGCTATGCTAAAGTTTAGGAGGATGGGTGGAGTTTTGGAAAGCTCACTTTGGTTAATTGAAGGAAAAAAAAAAAAGTGCTACACCTTGTTTCATAAATAAAATAAAATAAAAAAATTGAAGGTAGTAACTAAAAAAAAAATGATAACAAAGAAAGTTGAAATCAAGTTAGGGGGTTTTATTAGGAGTGTTGCCAAAGCTCTACAAAAGTCCTAGAATTTTCATGTGTTTAGGGTGATTTGAGCCATATTATTATCCTTATCCTACTATAATCTTAGCCTATCATTACAAGCCTAAAAAGTCATAATGATCATTGGTAATGTGTTTGTCTATATTAGTGGAAAGTGATAAGAAAATTAAGCACATTGAGTTCGAAAATTTCTTCATCTAGAGATCAATCATAATTCACTTATTTGTATAAACTAATCAGAGTTGCGAGTGGTTGAATGTAAAAGGCTATATTCACACACACATCAAAAGAATTTAAAGTGATGTGAGATGAGCATTTAAATTGAAATTCTAAACTTTCACGTTGTTAAAATTTTCCTTGAGCTATAATCTATGTGAAATCTTTGAGGCATGCTTTGTCAATCACACTAAATTAGTATTCACTCTTTTCCATTATTTTTCCTTATCTTTTGCTAGAGGACTAGCAAAATGTTAAGTTTAAGGTTATGATAACTCTATAAAATAAAGTTAATTTAGCATTGTTAAGCTTTTATTTTTACTGTAATCTTAGTAATTTATCTTAACTTCTCTCCCAAATTTTATTATGTTTTTCCAAGTGTGTAGGTTAGTTATGTTAATAGGTTAAAAGTGACAATTTGGAATTAAAATGTGATAAAAAAGAAACTAAAAATTAGGAAATTTGGAGTCATCATCCACCACTCTTAGGAAGACCCGCGCGTGCCCACACGCTCTCCAGGCCGTCAGATGAGCTCCATCACTATTCTCGATCTCGAGTGTGCTTCACTCACACCAAAGCTCGCGTCCCACAGCGTGTCATTGTATCCAGTGATGTGCCGAATTTGGTGCTTCGTGTTCAATGGAGCTCATGTGCACCTGCGTGCTTCAGCCAGTCAAAGCACGCTACATGTGTTCTCCCAGTCGTCTGTTGCCACATGTCTGCATGGGTTCCCAATGCTGCTGTGCATCAGTTTGCAGCAGAGAAAACAAAAAAAAGAAAAAAACTTAAAAAAGGGAAAAACCTAGGGCTAAAGGCGATGGCTTGGCAACTTAAAAAAAAGAGCCTAGGGCTCCATGCAAAGAGTCTTTTGTCTGCAGGAAAAGCCGAAAACCAATGAAGAAAAAGTAGAAAAAAAAATGTTTTAAGTTTTAGGTTTAGTTTTCTACAAAATTGGAGGAAATTATCTTGAATCATCAAGAGGAGAGGGAGAAGAAAATTTAGGAGAAGGCTTTGGAGACTTGTGACACTTCTAAACTGAATTTTCTTGCTTTATTTTTTTATTTTTGTAATCTGAGAATGATTAAACCTTTATTTTGTATGTTTATATTTTTATATATGAAGTAATTTTATTTTCTAGGAATACAATCTTGCCGGATTATGATTATTTAAGTTTTTGTATTTTTAATTAATTGATGTTCTATTTTAGTTCTATGTTGAGTATTTTAATCTATACTTAATGCTTGTGAATTTCTGGCCAACTTTTGCATGATTTGGTATTTAATTTAAGCCTAAGAAGTGATAATTAAACAATCCCTTGTTTAATCTACTATGAGATTGTCATAAGTTATAAATCGTTATGAAACTTGTGCAGCATCATGAATATCTAGTTCTTAATAAATTATGACAAGCTATGATAAGGGTTATTATAATAAATTATTAATGTTTGAGAATGATTAATGAAAATATGAGAGAAATTCGCTAGCAACATCGGGAATAGACGTTGATTAATTGGATTAGAGGATTTGAATATGATTAATCCGGTGAAATCGAAAACCCTAAATTTTTAGTATTTTGAATGTTTTGTCTTTTTACTTATTTTGTTATTTTTATTTAAAAATCTCTTTTCGATTATTCAAATAAAGTTGGAGTTAATATAATTTTGGTAATTGGTAATGACAGCTATCATAAGAACGATACTTTATTTATCACTTTATTACTTGTTTACAATATTGTGCATTATCAATTTTCTGTAACATTTACTCAAAAAGAGAAGTAGAAGTTATAATTTTAGTAATTGTTTCGAATCATATTTTTAATAGAGTTTACAAGATCAAAATGATTGTAAAGATTTCTAATAAATAATAAAAATATTAGACTAAAGTTTATAATGTATAATTTAAGCTCAAATACAAGTTTACTATTAATCTAAAGAAAAGAAAAGCTGCAGCAATAATCATGTACAATAATTCCGATAAGTGGCCCTCAGAAAAAAATAATAATAATAATCGTATATATTATGTATCCTCCAACATTTGCAATATCGGCTCCACCAAAAAAAAAAAAAAAAAAAGGTGGATATTGTGAATAGCCCCTTTAGTGTACAGGAAACCAGAAAAGGAAAAGATTTTATTTGCTTATATATCTTGAAGCTATTCAGAGCGCTAAGAAAGCATACCAACTCTCGCAGCATTTGCACTCTAAACGAATTGTAGTTAGAGATTTAGTTATTTTATTTTCGATTATCTCCAAATATTTCTGTATGAATTTCATTGCAGTACTTTCTTCAAAATTTTAGAGGGGACCATTCTAACAAAGCTTCAAAAAAAAAAAAAAAAAGGATAGCATTGAGAAATGACAATAAATAAAAGACATTTGATGAGGGAACAAGATCGGTATGAAGTTACGTAGTACTTGTTTTAAAATATACTTTTTTTTTTGGGAGTTAGAACAGCAACTCAACTTCCTATTGTAGCATTATGCTATATTTGGTATGAGCAAAAAGTGGAAGGAAAGAAAACGTAGGAGGGATTTTAGGATGAAAATTGATAATTTAGGATGTTTGTTAGGAAGAAATTTCGGATGAAAAGGAAAAGAGGGTGAAAGAACGATATAATATAATGGGTCCCATCAAAATTAATCTTTCCAAATGTAGAAGGATTTTGGGAGGGAAATGATTCATACAAAGTATAAAAGTAAATTTACACAATTATCCTTATCTAAGAAAATTCCAACAAAAAATAATTCATAGTATTAAGGCAAAATAGTAATTTTGTAATAGACGTTTTCAATCCCTCTGGTTTTACTTACAATATCAAATAAAGAGAAGGTAAAATCATTTATTTTCTGCCTTCTCATACCATACAATTTAAGGAAAAATCAAAATCTTCTCTCCTTTCAATTTGCTTTCTATCATAGTTTTCCGTTCCTTCCTATTTTCTTTCCTTCTTATCAAACAGAGTGTTAGGGAAATTCCTAATTTTTCTCTCTCTTGTTGACCTTTTCTATTGGCTGCCAAGCCCATGTTCTAGTTCGGCAGCATAAGAAATAAACCAATGTTATTTTCCTCAATATGATTAAAATTTTTAAGATAATACAAAGCTGTCAATATCTCAACACCAAACCCAATTGATTAAAAAAGATAAGCTACTTAAAAAATAAAAAATTATTCATATGTAGCTAGACTAGCCGAAGCTACACTGCCTACATACCCGGTTAAAGGATCAAGTCACTCGTAGTTCATCTACATTCTCACAAAAAAACACTCGAAGTACATTAGTAGTCCTTCGAAGATAAAAATTAAGTACAAACTAAAATTAAAAAAGTACCAACGACCATTTCAGAAATCCTTGCTCAAATTGTCGCCAGTAATTCCAAACTTGTCAGGAAGCAAGAAAGAATATACGCGGCAATTCCAAGGAACTACAAGAAAGACATGAACGAAGATAAATAGAAGCGTGTGAACGAAGATTACTAGAATGTAAAAGGGAAATACTTGCAATATGTGCTGAAATTTGATCGCACTCGTGTTTGATGTTATTCCATATGTGTCTTATGGCGTAGAAGATGTATGACAAATAGACCTTTCCTACACCAATATTAGATCAACTCCATTGCCTTTCTATATGGAGTCAAGCCAATTGACCTGGTCGCCCTATGTGTCAATATAGGAAACTGAAATCCGTTAAAGAGCTTAACAGGAATTGAAGATTTATAGGTGTATTTGGACTTCCTGCTCCTATAAGTGCTTGAGAAAAAAGACGCAAAAAGGGGTAAGGTCGAAGAGGCAAACTGAGTCTTCTTCTGTAGCCTTTAATCATCATCACCACCACCATGGTCATGTAAGATCCAATGCAACAAGATAGGACCCAAAATTCGTTGGAATTCAAAAGCATCAAGGTCAAACCACGAGGAAATATTGACTAAGGAAGATTGTTGTCAAAGGAGGCCTAATCCACTGCATAATGAGGCTGCAAGATAAGAAAGACCAAGCGACAGAAGGCAGGGTCTGAACACAGCATTGAAGACTCACGGCTGTATTCAAATGGGCAGGAATGAGTTGGAGTTGGAGGCAGTGGAGTTTCTTCTCATCCACGGGAGAGAAAGGCTTCATCTCAGAGTGGTACTGGACGGTTTTGCTCCCTTGACTTCTGGAAGATCTCAACTGAAATCATGAAGCTGAGGCTTAGTTTGTGTTTTTGCTCATTGTCATCAAGCTTGCAGGATAGATTGTTCATTAATCTACGTTATGCAAAAAAGAAGACTATATTTTGCTTAGAACATGTTTTTCTTCTTCAAGTTTCTCTATAGGATGGATGGAAGTTAATAGAAAATGATAAATGAAACTTGTAATTTGAAGATGGAAACTTAAAGAAAAACTTATGATAATGGCAAGGAGTTGGATAAGTTCTGTCATGACATCTCAGATGTAAATATCAATCTATCTTTCTTCTTTCAGAGAGTTGAGTATAATATTCTTGATATTTTAGAAACACTAACCCCCCACATCCTTCTAGTTACCTACACTCAACATAAAGTTGATGTCAACTTGCTCCAAGAAGAATGATTTTACTCCTACTGGCAGCCCGATCACGGCTCTGCTTTTTCGAGATTCAGCAACTGGTATGAGAGCAACCCATCATCAAGTGAATCCAACACCGGCATTTTCAACCAAATGCTTCAAGAGAGGCAGAGTTAAGAAGCAGGGGTGCTTGGTTCAGAGAAAAGTCGGACTCAATATTGCAACGAGGAGAAAATTAAAATTTGCGGAATCATTTTTATGTAAACTACGAGAATTTTTCAAACAATGTACAACATCGGATATGCACTAGAAGGAGAGATTACCTGAAATGGTCGTAAAAGAGATACCAATAGATCTTTCCATGAAGTTGCAAGCTTAATCATTTGTTAACAATAAATCAACTTTGATGTTAAAAGCTTTAGTAGATTGTTCAATGAAGCAGGTGTTGATTAAACAGCAGTTACATAACTTGTCTCTATATGCACATATAACCATCATCATCATTTTTTTACAGAGGAAATTAGTCTGATAAAAGGGTGATATTTCTTTTCTATTTTTAAATTTGGCCATCTAAGTTGTTTTCTTGCCTTACCTTAAGGTTGCCGTTCAATGTCCTAGTTCAGTAGCACAAGAAATTGAAAGATGTTATTCTACTTAATACAGTTTTCATTTTTAGATGATACAAAGCCATCACCATATCAATACCAAACTCGATAAAGCAAAAAAAAAAATTGTGTTATTTATTTGTGTTTGGACCAGCCGAAGCTAGGTTGCCTACGTACCCATTTAAGGGATCAAGCCACTCGTAGTTCATCTACATTCTCACAAAAAAAACACTTGAAGTACATTAGTGTTCCTAAGAATGTGAAAACACACAAAAATTAAAATAAAAATTACAAACTACCATTGGAGAAACTGATCCCACTTGTTCCACACTTGGGATGAATATGAACAATTTACTCTGCAAATCCAGAAAACTACATGAAAGAAGTAAATGAAGTTACAAATAATTGTGGAAAAAAAGATAAATAGACAATCATAAAGGAGACACTTACATGTGCCGAAATTGGGTCCCACTCATGTTTACTTAAATCCCATATGCATCTTGCAGTGTTGAAGAACTTACATTTGACATTCCAGGTTGTTTTGGAGAACACTAAAACAAATATTAAAACTAATTAGCTGGCAACATTATTATGTCAATCTGTTACACACATGCTTCGGATTAATTTGGTCTTAATAGATTCTCTGAAAAAAAAAATAAAAAAACAACGTTGATGAGCTTACTTTTCAAACACCAATGTTAAATCAGCTCTGATGCCTTTACAGATGGAGTAAAGCCAACAGGCCTGGTCCTCCCACAGATAAATGACGCCAGAATTCAATAAAATCTATGTAGATCAAGAATTATATATGATCAAAGTCTAGAAAATCGAAAGAAATGGTTGGGTAGAATCAATGGTTAGCAAAATCCCTTACTCTTCATTGTACGGCAGATAAAATATTAGCCTCTCCTAGCTTGTCTTATGACTTCATAGAGCATATCTGATTTTTCTTTGTGGATTCCATGTTTGATTACGAATGAGGAAAACTGGAAAAGACAGCTTCTTCCCCAGAAGAAAAAAAAAAAAAAAAAAAAAGAGCCCTCAAGATTAGTACAGAGTGTTCTTAAAGTCCTAATGTCATAGAAGAGTGATTGAAAGTCCAACATTGACCATATAACAAATAATAATTAGGATACTGAAGCACAAAAGAAGAAATTTTATTGGTTAATGTCTTAGAGATCATTCAGAGGACTATGAAAGCATAACAACTCTTACAACATTCACAATCTCAACAAATAGTGGTTAGAGAATTAATCATCTGATCTAGATAGATAACATATGTCACTAATTAAAAGATTTAAGTATTAAAACAAATACTATATTTAGAACCAAAAAGACTTCTTTAGGGTACAATATTCTCATTGTAGGTAGTATAGCACGAGAAGCACATATTCTCATACACAATAAAAGCCTTTCTTTATATATATATATACACACACACACACACTTTATCCTATCTCCTACAATCTAAACTAGGCACAAACTGTCCACTTATAAAAAAAAATAACAAATAAATAATGGACAGTGACTAAGAAACTGAAAACTCAGCTGAAAAAAAAAAAAAAAAAAAAAAAAAAGGGTATACAAGGACTAAGAGAAGTTACCAGAAGCTTCCATGCAGCCACAGACTATTTCGTTTTCAGGTGACGGGTTTCTTGAAATTAGATGCTCTGTTGAAATTCAAAATCTAGTAATTGGATGTTTGGGATGTGAGAAATCTTGGGCCACTCCTCTCCCACTCCTTCTCGGCAACGTTCTTTCAAGGCTGGGCAATTTTTGATCTCTAAATGCTGCAGAGGTGTCTTTCGGAGGAAGTCTGGTAGTGTTGTTAGCCTTCCGCAAAATGTAATTTCCAAGGATTGAAGGGATGGCATTACTACTAAGCTATTATCTTCTTCTTCTCCTGAATTAATCCCTAATTCCCACTTTTCGCACCTTGTCAGTAAGACAAAGTGAAGTTGTTTCAACTTCGGGAATAATGAAATTTGGTAGCCCCTAGGTGCCCCTGCATTATCATCATTTTCTATTCCCAAAAACTCAACCCCCACCCTTTCCACTCTGTAGAAATACCCTATATCGAGATGTTCAAGGGAGGGCAATTTTCCCAAAGGAGGTAAGAACTCACACTCTTCACAAAAGTCTAGCCTGAGGCTTTTGAGATTAATTAAAGCCATCATCCACTTTGGAGAAATAGTTTTGCCCATGTAATGCCAAATTTCTAAATCTTTCAAGTTTGGATGTGGTTCCAACACCTCAAGTATCTCTTCATGAGCTCCCTCATTCTTACTACTCTCAAAACTACTATAAAAATCTAGATACAAAGTAGCAAGGTATTCTTTGTCCTTGAGTCGTGCCCTCTCCGCCTGACTCCCATTTTGTAGGTTTCCACACTTTCCTATTGACAAATTGCTGCATTGAAGTTGTTTCAACATATTAAACTCTTCAAGCTCTAATGCCTCAATACCATCCTCAAGGCTATTAGAATCAGGCACAACAAACATATCTAATGTCTGGAGGCAACTTAATTTTCGAATCCCTTTTGGCAAATGCTCTAGCTTGCGACACCCGAAAATGTGTAGATGGCGTAAGTTTACCAGTTTCCTCATTTCTTTTGGCAGTTGTTCAAGATCAAAACAACAGATCAGCCTTAAAACCTGCAGATTGAATAAATCACACAAGGAGTTTGGTAATTCCCTTAGCATTGTCCAAGACAGATCCAGATATCTAAGATGGATCAACTTTTCTATCCCTTCTGGCAATTGCTCAAATTTACCATGTGACAGATTCAATGTCCTGAGAGATGTCGCATATGAGAACAATCTTTCCAAACTTAAACTATCATCTGGCCAATAAAATGACGAGTTAACAAAGAGTGTACGCAAACCTTTGTTCTCACACAGTGAACTAGGAATGTTGGCCGTCCCTAGTGACCCGGGTAATAGTGTTGCATGACGAGGCTTTTTTCCTCTACATTGTATTTTCTCCTTGACATCCTCAATATCTGTGATGCAATTTTCCTTTTGTGTACGAGATTGAACAAAGTCATGCATTATGTCATGCATCTTGCAAATTTTAATGTCCCCATTACCTTTGTCTTTTTGAAAATCTTGAAAGAAAGATCGCATTGCTAAATTTTCAAAGCAAGCGTCACCTTCTTGCTCAAGATTTTTGCCCTCGTTTAAATAGCCTTGGGACATCCATAGCTGAATCAAAACATCTTTTTTCATCGTGTAATCTTTCGGAAAGATAGAACAATATGACAAACAACGTTTCTCAACAAACGGCAAATCATTATAGCTTAACAAGAATGGAGCGAAAAGGCTATTTTTACCGTTGTCGTTCTCTAACTGCCATAGCTCACTATGTAAAACATCCTTCCACTGCTTGATACATGTTTTATAGCGCATGAGACTTCCCAAAGTCTTTGCAACAAGAGGCAGACCCTTGCACTTGGCCACAATTTGCTTGCCGATAACCTTTAGTTGTTCGTCCCCATCCCTACCAAAGAATGCTAATTGACTAAATATGGACCAACAAATCTCCTCAGACAAAAGCTTAATCAGAACCATACGACTTTCTGCTCCCATCATGATGGCAACTTCCATTTTTCTTGTTGTGACCAAAATTCTACTCCCTAGAGCACTATTCTTTAGTGCTTCCTTTAGTGGTTCCCATTTTGTTGCGTCGTCAGTCCACACATCGTCTAGGACAAAAAGACACCTCTTTCCCTGAACAGATTTTTGGATGAGTTCTAACAAAGTTTGCATTTCAGTGCAATTCGAGGCACTGCCTCCGAGAGCTTTAATGATTGCATTTGCAACCCTTTTCTCATCAAAAGGATCTGAGACACATATCCAGATTCTTTCCTGAAAATGAACCTCAACATCTTTATCATTATATATAAGTTGGGAGAGGGCTGTTTTCCCTATTCCTCCCATCCCTACAATAGGGATGATATCAAGCCCCCTCGTATCACTACTCTCACTCAACAACTTACTCATCAGATCTTTCATTTCTTCTTCTCGACCGTGAACTGTTGATACATCAATGAAAGAAGTAGTCTTCGGTCTTTCAGGTTCGTTAATGTCTTCGATGTTTGTCATCCTAAAATTGTATCTGCTTTTCCTAACGTCAATAGCAGCTAGCGTTTCATTAAGTCGTTTTATCTTGCTTGCAATGTTACGACGCATTATCCAATCATGGACAAGAACCGGAGAACCGGAAAACAAAGAAGACATGAACAGGCTCAAGCGCACCTGTAACATCCAGAAAATTCACTGTGTAAATTCCTAATTTTAATTAGAAATAAAGTGGTGAATTTTCTCAACTAAGAGAACATTTTTTTAATGTCTTTGTAATTTTTGAACTAGTTTTATGAATGATAAATTTTATGTTGAATAAATGTTCGAATAAATTTTGTTACGCAATTAATACAAAAAATATTAAGAAAAAGTAATAAAAAAATTGTGCTTATATATAAAACGTGATTTATGAATTTCAGTAAACTTTTTCAAGTCAATGATTTAATGTTAAGAGTGACATTTAAATGAAAAAATTACAATTATTTCTGAGACAATTTATATGTGATAGAATATAATTTTAAAGCATAAAATTGATTCAGAAAAGTGTTACAACTGTCACATGAACATGAATTAGTTGTAGACAAGAAAAAAATTGTATTCCCAACATGAAATTCATAAAAAAAAGTAAACTTTCAATTGAATCTATTGTCTAAACGATTCAATTGATAGTGCAAAATTTACAAGTTAAAAAACCATATTACATTAATATCATTTAAAACAAACTTTCATTGAATTAATGTGCCTATGTATATAAATGTGTGTGTGTGTGTGTGTGTGTGTGTGTGTGTGATGTAAGAAGTTTTGTACATTCTCTTGTAATCAAAAACTGTCGAACGTTCTTGGCATGAATGTAGAAAAATAAATTAAAATAAATAAAAAAGAGAAGAAGAAATACGTTAACAAGAAGAGATCAGACAAATAAGACTTGTTATGATTTTTTTTAAGTAGTTGGTGCAAAAGTTATAATAGATATCGAGAAAAGAAAAGAGATATATGTGTGTGTGTATGCATAAGGGCCCGTTTGTGGAGGTCTTGAATATATTTGAATTGAAATTTTGAAAAAGTGTATTTGATTTTAAAAAAAAAATTGTTGGGAGTAAACAAAAAAAAAAAGTGTAAAAGCTTAAAATATGTTTGAAAAAAATACCAATATGTATCTTGTTTTGTTACTATTGAAATTCTAAGAAATTAAAAAATATATATAATTTTATTTGGATTTAAAATAACAAAGTTATGAACTTTTCGAAATTTAAATTTACCATAGATATTTTAAGATGTAAACATATAGTGAAAATAATTTTGAATTGAGAAAAAAAAATCCAAAAAAAACATGGAAATCAAATGCGAATAGGTGTTCCACACGGGCCCTAAGTGTGGCCAGTCCATACTCTACACCAAAAAAAAAAATAATAAATAAATAAATAAAATAAAATAAAATAAGAAATAATTACACAAAAGGTCTATTTTTAGAGTTCCGTTTTGAAATATGTTTATTTTTTAATAATATTATGTATATATTTATTTTTTAATGAATAAATATTTATAGTATCTATTTTGCCTTTTTATTATAATTGACATCATTTTATTTTTACACAGATTCTTTTATTTTTTTATTTTAATAATGTATATTTTTTGTTGATAAATATAAATTACCTTTAATAAACCAACATTAATTATAAACATCAAAGTAATTATAATAAATATAAATATGTACTATAAAGATGGTGGTTCGTATTAAATAACATACATAATACAAAATATGAATAATAAAAATTGATAAATATTCATACTTTAAATATAAAAACCAATAAATTCTTTATGAAAAAACCTATTTGTTTATATAATCCACTATAAATCAAAGGATTGTTATTTATATCTTTAACCAAACAAATTGAAGAATAACACAATAAATGGAATCAAATTCTTAATTAAAAAAAATACTATTATTTATATAAATTAATAAAAATAAAATTAAACATATCTTTATGATAAAAACATATTCATTATATGAAATATTTTTTTGATATTTTTCTTTTTCTTTATTTAGCCTTTTCTCGTTAATGTGAAATATGATTTTGAGAAAATAATCACTTTTTTAGTTTGTTATGAATATTTATACATTCTTTACAATAAATCAAAAAAAAATTTCAAAATTTTCTTTTTTTTCAATTTTTTTATAATTTCATTAATTAATTTTAGTCTTATTTGATAAACATCTTATATTCCTTTTTTTGTTTCCTTTTTTATAATTTTTTTATTTGTTAATTCTTAGTTTTTATGAATAGTAAAATTGTATTTATAATTATTTTTTTAGATGTTTATGTCAATAAAAAGAAAAATAAATATATTTGGAATCAATAACGAGCAACTGTGTAAATAACCAAAAAAAAAAAAAAGGTGGTGGGGCTCATCGGACCATTTTTGTCGCTCACTCCCCCTATCTTTTTATTTCCTTTCTCACTTGCTGCCTTCACTGGAACTTCGGTCTCCGGACAGTCACTGCTGCAGCATGCCAGTGACCCACAGAACTTGTCACTGGCAACCTCTGCCGCCGCAGTTTCACCGCCTCCCGCGCCGCTGTTCGCCGCAAATCAACATCCAAAGTTTCGCCTCCATTAGCTTCCAGGCGAGATTTCGGTGAAACCCAACCTCCATTTTGCCTGAAAGGTGCATCATCATGTTCTCCATGTCGAGAGGAACAAAACCCAGGCAACGGCTACTCAGATCGTCGCCAGAAAATTCCCGAGCTCCCGCCACGTTAGATTTCGATTTTTGGGTATTTCCAGACAGATCGAACATTGTTTTGATAATCTGACACCGAAAATGGACTCGTCTCATCGAGATCTTCGAAACCGTACCGATCTCCACCCATTTTTGTCCCCTCCAGCCGTCGGCCAACGCCGTTGACCGGCAACATTGAACCGGTCAACAAGTTTCGGAAGATTGCCTCCCTAGCCTATTTTCGACATTTTGAATACCCCCGCGTCACCGGATTTGCGAGACGGAGTTTTGAAGGTCAAGAATGGTGATTCAAAGTTTTGCCACTCGATATCGAATGGCTTTTTAAACACCAACCAGAATCATTATTTCCATCAGGATGTTGTTGAATGATTTCGATTGTAATTCGATAACTTTGACTACCGAAGCCATTTATTGGATTGATTAGGTGCCTATCCATGTGTTTTGATTGAATATCCATCTATTAAATTTTACAATATTTGATGTTCAATTCCAAAGTTGGATTAAAATGAGATATATATTATGTTGATATGATAAAATTGCTTTGGGAGGCATGTCTTGCAGTCACCGTGTGCTGAAATCTTTTAAAGAGTGTTTTATTGTAGGTTTGAATTTTTAATATTAAGAAAATAAGTCGTTATGTTATCGGATTTTTTATTAAATCCAATCGTAATTGGTAATTGACTTATAAGATGAATTTTTTTAATTGAAAGTTGTTAAATGGTTTCACATTATGATATTTTATTTGGAAAAAGTATTATTTTTTCAGTTTTATTATTGACTCAGAAGTCAAATCTTGACTTTTATAGTCGACCTATAATTTTCAAGTTTAAATATGACAAGATCATGACCTTACATTAATCTTTGAACCATTTTAATGGGAAATTAATAATCATGAACAAGATTTACAAATATAT
Organism: Ficus microcarpa; assembly: GCA_025413485.1. Lineage (NCBI taxonomy): Eukaryota > Viridiplantae > Streptophyta > Magnoliopsida > Rosales > Moraceae > Ficus > Ficus microcarpa. The sequence goes on along the minus strand of CM046382.1, from coordinate 11,722,212 downwards.
ATATATATATATATTATAAATCTTAAAACTAAAGGGGCATAATGATCTTTTAATGTTAGACAAAATGGGGAGTTAATAAAATGACATAGTTTAGTTTAATGTTGGCTCAAAAACTAGTTTTATGTGAACGAGCTTCTATAGGCTCAAAACCTATCACTTTAAAAAGAAAAGAAAGAGTGTAATAATTAAAATAAATAAATAAATAAAAAGAGAGAGAGAGAGAAGGAAAAAAACTAAGTTTATAGAGAAAAGCGCCATGGGTCTAACAAGTTCAATAAACTCATATTTCACCTAAGAAAATTCACCAGGGCCAATTATGAAACATAGTTACTAATTTTAATCCTTACGTATAAAGCTAACAGCTAGGAAAGTCGGTTGTTACGTAATAGAGTTATGCTAAGTTTAATGAAGTTTGACCGGTTGATGTTTTAAAATAAATATTGGATTATTGTCTATTAATTAATCAGGTTTAGATCTCATAAAAAAGATCTTTCAAAATCCAAGTCTTTTGAAAAATGTAACTTGTTTTGAATTTACGATCGATATTACTAGGTAGTAATAAAATGATCGTAAACTTTATGTAAGTTATAATTTGTTTACGCTGTTAAAAAAATTTATCTGTAATTTTGTAATTTTATAGTAAGTAATTATATTTATGAAGGCTGCATTTAGATCGGGCAATTATAGTACCTTCTTCGCTGGAGGAGGAGCATCTTCGCCTTCTTTTTCGTCCTTCTCAAGGTTTGATTTGCCAACCGCCGTATTCCACTCATCCAACACATCATCTATGTCGAAAGACACATCTTTGAGCTCATCCAACCAGTCTTGGACGCTGGCATCATTGATCGCTCGCTTCTCAGCATCGAAGAGCACGGCTTGAATGCTGGTGAGCTCGCGGCGGAGATTTACAACTCCTTCATCAACGTCCTTGATCGCTTTCACTTGTTCTTTTGTCATGTTATAGGCATCCGATGTCAACTGTTCCACAGCGCCGGAAATCATCGGCGAAGCCACGTCTTTGAGCAGTTGCAGGAATCCGGAGATCAGCTGCCAAGCCATAACTTAGAGACTGAAAGAAAATGAATCAAGTAGTACTCGATTGGCCCTGCAGGAAAAAAAAAAAAAAAAAAAGGGAAAACAAGAGACTGATTTTGTGTTATTGAAAAGAAAATGGGATTGACAACAAATTGTACTATATATTAATTTCAAGCTAACTGGTCATTGAAGTCAGCTGATGAATTTACCCGAAAATTTCACTTGGTTCTTCCGAGACAGTCCTCCGGTGCAGGAAACCAGAAAAGAGAACAAAGGAAATTTAGTAGAAAATGGATGACAAGTTTCCTATAATTATAAATATATATAAATCTATATGTGTGTGTGCGCGCGCGTGCTGTGCATTTTGGAATTGTCTTTTGGTGAAGTGCATTAACGTGTGAAAAGTCTGAAATTAGAGGTAGTTCAAACAAAAAGAATCATGTGAGAAAGCACGCCTATATTAAATTAATATTAAGAAATAGATTTGTGTTTTAAAATGTGATTCTTTTTTTATTGAAATTTATTAATTTTTTAAAAATTAATTATAAATTTTTTTTAACTATTTAGAAAAAAGATTAAAAATGAAATGAAAATTTTAGATCCAAAATGAAAAACCAAACAATCCTTAAATAAATAAATAAAACAAAGACCAGATTGTTAATTCAATCATTCTTATCCAAAAAGACCTTTCTCCACTTTAGCAATGAAATTTCATTACAAGAAATGAAGGAAGCCTCTTAAAGAAAATGAAAAATCTATTAACGTTCCGTTTGATAAATTAGTTTAACTTTAACTAAACTATATTTTTTCATCTTAATTTTTATTTTGTTTTTCTGAAAAATCAATAAAATTTATAACTAATTTTTGAAAAGTCAATTAACTTCAAATTAAAATTTTTATTTTCAATTAACTTATCAAATGGAGGCTAAAAAGAGAACATGATGTTAGGATTTCACATTATTGCAATGGAAAATAAAATATAATTTCACTAATCAATCAGCTCTTTTATTTTTTTTTATTTTTATTATGTTGGAAAACCATGTGTACTTTCCTAGACCGGTTGAATTGCAAGTGTAGGAGATGGACCCGCAACACTCATGTCTTGCTTCCCTTCCTTTCTTTAAATAATTTATCCATTTTTTTCTTATTAAAATTTAGCTTTTATACTAACTTCAACTCTGTTTGATAAAATGATTTGAATTAAAATTTTTAAATTTAAATTGGTTGATTTTTTAAAAATTAATTATAATTTTTATTAATTTAAAAAAAATTAGATAAAAAATATAAATTTAAGATGTAATATTAAACGGAGATTTAAAGTACTTTTCAGGGTTCAGTATATGTTGATTACCATATTAAAGCAAGACTTAATGTTTAAGGTCAACAAGTCAAGCAATATATGCATCTGCCAAGAAATTTCCCGGGTAGAGAAAGTGTTCTGCATAGTAACTATTCATGGCAATACACTTTTGAGTTGTCTTCCACTCCCTACAATAATGCAACCTTGTTTTAAACAGTGTTAGTCCGTTTGGAATTTCGACGCAAGTAACCATTCTAGGCTCCGTTTAGTTAGTTAGTTTGAGTTGAAATATTTTAGTTATAATAGTAAATTTTTTTAAATTTTTAGAAAAAATAAAAAACTTTTTAGGAAAAAAATAAAAACTTTTTAGAAAAAAAATAAAAAAAAAATACAGTTTGAATTGAAATAAGATGATAAGGCAAACATACCCTACATGGTCCATCTTCTTTCCCGTTAAAGTCTATTTACATTCAGATTAATAAATTAATTTAATTTTAATTAAATTATATTTTTTATCTTAATTTTTTAATTAATAAAATTTATAATTAATTTTTAAAAAATCAATTAATATCAATTTAAAATTTTTATTTTCAATTAACTTATCATTTAAAAGTTTATACATTCAAATATTAGTACAACTGTTTGTTTACATAATAGAGAAGACCATACGTACTTTCCTTCATTTGTTTACGTAATTTCTCTATTTTTTTAATTAAAATTTATTTTTTTATATTAACATAAAGTACTTTTCGATAGTCAGTGCGTGTGAGATTGCATTTACTAGCATGCCTTGTTATCTCTCTTCAAATCTTACTTCTGATTCATTTTTTAATTAAATTATTACACTCAACTATATGAAATTTGCCGCTTGTGAAGCTGTCAGAAGACCTGTCTTATTTATGTATATATTATTTACCATATTAAAGCAAGACTTACTGTAGAAGGGCCACAAGTCAAGCCGTATCTGCATTTGCCAAGAAATTTCCCAGGTAGACTTTCAGTGATGTACATAGTAACTATTCGATGGCAATACACTTTTGAGTTGTCTTCCACTACCTACAATCATGCAACCTTTTGTTTAAAAAGTCTCAATTGAAGTGTCTTCCAAATTTCGATGCAAGTAATCATTTTATCATCCACCTTCTTTCCCCGTTAAAGTCTATTAATGCTTGATTTAATAAGTTAATTTAATTTTAATTATATTATATTTTTTTCATCTTAGGGCATATTTGTTTTTAAATTTATTTTAAACTAAATTGTATTTTTTTATCGTGGTTTTTGTCTTTTTTTGAAAAATTTTTTTGTCTTTTCTAAAAAAGTTTTTTGTCTTTTCTGAAAAATTACTATTCTTAAAAATCTTAAACTAAACTCATTCACCAAACACCCCATTAATTTATGTTTTTTTAATCAATTAAATTTCTAATAAATTTTTAAAAAATTAATCAATTTTAATTAAAGAATTTTATCTTCAACTTAACTTATAAAATGGAAGTTTTAGACATCTAAATATTAGTACACCTATTTGGATTGCTAATGCTTTTTTTTTTTTTTTTGCTTTAAATTATCATAACAATAATGATATGCATAGCTAACTAATTGTAACTACTGTGACATCTTACTAAATAATGATAATAATAAAATTATGCGATGCCTTTTTGAATAAATCTCTTGATTTTGTAGACTCGTTAATTGGTCAGATTTATAATTACACTTTATATTTATATGGTATGTGTTTATAGTGCTCTTAATTTATTAGTGAACCTTTTCTATTTTTTTTTAATTTGTGAATGACTCAATATTGGACCATGTTAAATTTTAATACTCTCTTTTCCCTTTTGTATCATCTTCTTAATTAATCTTTGATATGTAAATGCTTCAGAGGAAGTCGGGTAATATAGTTAAAGTCATCAAGATGAATTTACATGAAAATTTCACTGAGTTCTTCCGAGACTGTCCTCCAGTACAAAAAACTAGAAAAGAAAACAAATGAAATTTCTATGCATGCTGGAAAATCTGAATATGGACACCTAAAACACGTAATAAATACCATTTTCTTAAAGCATCATTTGTCCTCCTTTGAAATGAGATTGCTTTAGGTTGATAACAAACCTTTTCAAGATATGACAAGCCTTCAAAAACGAAGTTTATACCAAGCAAAAATGAAAATTTGCAAAGTTAAAAGACACAATATTTATGGAAAAATAGTAATGGAAGACAGAGAGAAATTGAATTTTCAGTAAGTATAATATGATTTCTTTGCAACTCTTTATATAAGTTTGACAACCTTTGGCAATATCTTTTGGGAAAAAACTATCATTCGAAAAATATATTTTTTTCTAAAAAAATACAACCCTTTAAAATGTTACATCTTTTAAGAATTTAAATTTAAATTTAACATAAAATAAAAAATAAAATATATTTATTTAATAGTAGTTTTAATCGTCATGTATCACGCAAATGCACCATACCTCCAAGTACCAAGTGTGCCTAATAAGCATCAAAAACACCTCTATTGTCTCACCGCCTGTGTGTGCGAGCCAACATTGGCTCTTCTTACATCACATTTGTTACCCTTTCAAAGATAGAAAAACTTATAAAGTGTTCAACCTTTTTATTCCTTTTGCATATGGGACCTTTAAACTTGGTTTTCAATACCCAATAATACTAAAGTTTATATATGAACAAATCCCAACACTACATACATACATAGATATATATATATAATATTTTTGCATATATCGTGCATTTTGGAATTGTCTTCCACTGCTTACAATTTAGGCCCTGCTTGGGTGTCTCTGGAGACGTGGTTTTCACGTCTAGTTTCTAGTTACGTGTTTTGCACTGCATTTGGGTCCATATGGGTTGCATTGTTCAATAATCTCCCCCCCTTTCCAATATGACAGACGCTGCTGCACCCACTTTTCCACATTTTTCCCCTCCTTTATAAACGCCAGGTTGATCTAACAGACCAAATTGGTTCTTGCTTGATATGGGAAAATTTTGCTCTTTTTTTTTTTTTTATAATTAATATCAGTTTCCAAAACATGCATCCTAAAACATATTTTATTCCAAATGTTCTTCAACATAAAACAAAAAGTCCAAATATACTTTTTTTTTTAATACTTTTTTACCTCACACAAATCTCTAAAATCAAATCTCATCTTTAACACAAATATCTTCAAAATTCTATCTTCAAAACTCCCCCCAAATTCAATCTTCAACATAAAACAAAAAGTCCAAATATAACAATTTATCCTTGTCTGCGAGTGAAGTGCATTAACGTATGAAAAGATTATCATAGGTAAGTCCAGTAAAGTTCAAACAAAAAGAGTCCTAAAAGCACTGAGATTAGTTCAGTTGATACGACAAAGGGAGGAATTAAGAGTTTAGATCTGATAACAATCTTTAAAAGTGTAAAAAAGATTTTTAAAAAAATTATGCAGTTTAGATTGACTTAATGAAGTGTTGGGCGTTTACCAATTAAAAAATAAAAGATAAAAATAAAAAAATAATCATGTAAAAAAGCACGCATACTAACTTAGGTTGCGTATGAAAAACTATTTCAAACCAAAATTTTCATCTCAATTTTTATATTTTTCTAAAAAAAAAATTTTGTTTTTTTTTGAAAAGGTTCTTATCTTTTCTAAAAAGTCAACATAAATTTACTATTGAAACTTAAAATTTTCAACTCAAACTCATTCAACAAACATACACTTAAAGTACTTTTTGATATTCATTGCGTGTCAGATCGTGTTTATTAGGATGCCTGTCTCTCTTTAAATCTTACTGCTCATTTATGATCCAAGGGTTCACAATAAACTCTCTGAAATTTGCTACATGTGAAGCAGTCAGAAATCAGAGCTATCTTATTTAAGTATATATTATTTACCATATTAAAGTAGAGGGTCATCAAGTCAAGCTATATATGCAATTTGCCAAGAAATTTACCAGGAAGACTTTCACTGATCTGCATGGTGACTTTTCATGGCATTACACTTTTGAGTTGTCTTCCACTACCTACAATAATGCAACCATTCTCAATTGAAAGGTAAGTACCTTCGGAATTTTGATGCAAGTAACCATTATATCATCCACATTCTTTCCCGTTAAAGTCTATTAATGTTCTGTTTGATAAATTAATTTAATTTTAATTAAATTATATTTTTTTATTTTTTTAATTAATAAAATTTATAATTAATTTTTGAAAAATTAATCAACTTCAACAAAAAAAATTTCATCTTCAACTAACTTACAAAACAGAAGGTTAGACATCTAAATATTAATACATCTATTTGGATTGCTAAGGGTTTTCTTTTTTTTTTTTTTTTTAACTTTAAATTACCATAACAATAAAATTAGACATAGCTAGCTGTAATTGCTGTGATACCTTACTAAATAATAATAATAATAATAAAATTATGTGATATCTTTTGAATAAATCTCTTGGTTTTGAAGATTCGTTAACCGGTCAAATTTTGTAATTACACTTTATATTTATATGGAATGTGTTTGTAGTACTCTTAATTTATTAGTGAACCTTCTCTATTTTTTTTTTAATTTGTGAATGACTCATTATTAAACCATGTTAAATTTTTATACTCTCTTTTCCCTTTCGTATCATCTTCTTAATTAAAATGCTTAAGAGGAAGTCGGGTAGTGCAGTTAAAGTCAATTGATGAATTTACACGGAAATTTCACTTTGTTCTTCCGAAACTTTCCTGCAATATTGGAAACCAAAAAAGAAAACAAAGGTGACAGACGCTGTCACACCCACTTTTCCCCATTTTTTCCGTCCTTCGTAAACGCCAAGTTGTTCTAACAAACCAAGTTGGTTCTTGTAGGATTTAGGGAAAAAAAAATGTTTATATTTTTTAATAATTAATATCAATTTCCCAAAACTAACATCGTAAAACACATTTTATCCCAAATGTTCTTCAATATAAAACAAAAGGTCCAAATATACTTTTTTCTCAAAACTTCTTGTACTTTTTTCTCAAAACTTTTTACCTTAGACACACATCTTCAAAACCATATCTCATCTCGAACATAAATGTCTCCAAAATTCAATCTTCAAACACTCACCCCAGGTGAAATGCATTAACATGTAAAAAGATTATAATAGGTAAGTCCAACAAAGTTCGAACAAAAAGAATCCTGAAGCCACTAGGACTAGTCTAGTTGGTGAGAGAAAAGGGTGGGATTAAAGGTTTAGGTTCAGTAAGTTCAATGATCCTTAGCAAGTGTAAAAGAAAAAAAAATTATGTAGATCAGATCGATTTAATGGAGGGTTTGGTATTTACCAATTAAAAAAAAATACAAAAACAAAAAAGTATCATGTGAGAAAGAACGCATAGCTAAAACTAATTTAAATAAATAAATAAAACAAATCCATTTGTCCATACTTGTCCAAATTTGGAACTTTTTCAGCGTGTCCGTTTAAATTTCATTGCAAGTAATAAAGGAAAGATTCCTACAGAAATTGACATATATATACATAACGTGAGAAATACCCAATACGAAATAGAGAAAAGAGATGAAGAGAGAAAAAGATGCAAGGATTTTATATTATTGCAATAGCAAACAAAATATAATTTCATTAATCAATCAACTCTTTTGATAAAATTACAATGATTGAGCTATTTATAAATATCCAAAACTAACAAAAATATATGCTTAACTCAATTCTAAATATTATAAATAATCCTAAAAGATAAACATGTGTGATTTCTTTTGATTACTGCATGTCTAATACCAAGTAATTAATTACCTCATTTCCTATGAGATGTCACCGCTAAGGAATGAACGTCCTTGTAAATAACAGTGAATATTTTTTTTTTCTAAGTATAAGGAAATGTTAAACAATAGAAATTACCTTCATTTTTCGGACTACTTGCTAAAATAGCAACCTCAAAAATTAAATTTAACAAAAAAATATTTTTTTAATTTTAATATAGGAACGAAGATCTAAAAAACTGATCATTCTTAGTCATATTAAAATCATTTTAATAGTACACTTTTTAAAAATTATTTAAAAAAATGTTTCAGTCATTTTTGTTAATTGATTCTCATTTTCATGTACAAATAATCCCACATGCACCTAATAAGAATTGGTTCTACACCTGTTTTTTTTTTTTGGTTATTTATCAAAAAGGATTCAAGTTGGGTCCCACACTTGGAGACCCCACATCTCCACCTATCAGAGTTTGGGCCCCACCAATCCCCCTTGGTTATTTGGAGTTGTAGCTTTGCCTTCTCCTTGGAGCAGGACCATAAGTTTGTAGAAAAAGCAAAAAAAAAAATTCAAAATCTAAAAAGAAAAACGATGGACTCGTTTAGTATAATTTTTAATTTTGTTTTTATTGATAACTCTATAAATAGAGTTATTTTAGCATTGTTAAACTTAAATTTTTACTATAATCTTAATAATCTATCTTAACTTTTCTTTAACTTTATTATGTTTTTTTAAGTGTGAAGGTTAATTATGTTAATAAGGTTAAAAGTGACAATTTGGAATTAAAATTTGATAAAAAAAAAAATTTTTTTAATTACAAAAGGAAATTCGGAGTCATCATCCATCACTCTCAGAAAGACCCACGCACATCCACGCGCTGTCTAGGCCATCGGATGAGCTCCATCATTCCTCCTGATCGCGAGTGCGCTTCACTTGCGCAAAAACTCGGGTCCCAGAGCGTGTTAGCGCATTCAATGTTGTGCCAAATTCGGTGCTTCACGTGCCACGGAGCTCCTATGCGCTTGCGTGCTTCAGCCAGCCAAAGCATGCCACTTGTCCCAGCTAAGCACTCTCCCAGTTGTCCATTGCCACCTGTCTGCGTGGGTCCCTAATGCTGTTGTGTGTCAATTTACAGCAGATAAAAGAAAACAAAAAAAAAAAAAAAAAGGGAAAAACCTACGGCTAAAGGCATTGGCTTTAAGGCTTAAAAAAAGGAGCCTTGGGCTCCATGCAAAGTAGGCCTGGCAATTCGTGTTAAACGTGTTAATCGTGTCAGCCCATTTTCGGCCCATTTATTTTCGTGTTAAACGTGTCGACCCAATTTCAACCCAATTATTAAACGTGCGGTTCAAACCCATTTATTACGTGTCGTTCTCGTGTCGTGTCACCGTGTTATGTCCGAATAATTTGAAAAATCTAAGAAAATTCTAACATAAATATGTTAAACGTGTTAATCGTGTCAGCCCATTTCCGACCAATTTGTTTTTGTGTTAAACGTGTCGACCCAATTTCGACCCAATTATTAATCGTGCGGTCCAAACCCATTTATTACGTATCGTTCTCGTGTCGTGTCACCGTGTCGTGTCCGAAATTGCCGGCCCTAATGCAAAGAGTCTTTTAGCTGCGAGAGAAGCCGAAATCCAAAGAAGAAACAGAAGAGAGAAAATATTTTAAATTTTAGGTTTAGTTTTCTATAAAATTAAAAAGAGATTATCTCAAATCATCAAGAATAGAGGAAGACGAAAATTTAGGAGAAGGCTTTGGAGACTTGTGACGCCTCCAAAGTGGGTTTTCTTATTTTGTTTTCTATCTTTTTATTTTTGTAATTTGAGAATGATTAAACTTTTATTTTGTGAATTTCTATTTTTATTAATGAACTAATTTTCTTTTATAGGAATACGATCTTGCCGGATTATGATTATTTGAGTTTTTCTATTTTTAATTAATTAATATTATATTCCAATTCTATGTTGAGTGTTTTAATCTATGCTTAATACTTGTGAATTTCTGGTTAATTTTTACATGATTTGACATTTGATTTAAGATTAAGAAGTAATAATTGAATAAGTCCTTGTTTAATCTACCATAAGATTGTCATAAGTTAGAGATAATTATGAAACTTATGCAGTATCATGAATTTCTAATTTTTAATGAATTATGATAAGCTGTTTGAGACCAAGAGTTGATAAAGCTTATTATAATAAATTATTAATATTTGAGAAAGATTAATGAAAATATTAGAATGATTCACTAGACACATAGGAAATAGACATTGATTAATTAGATTAGAGGATTTGAATATGATTAATCTAGTGAATATAAAATATCCAAACTAAAAAATATATATACTTAACTTAATCTAAATATTGTAAATAATCCTAAATGATAAACATGTGTGATTTCTTTTGATTACAGCATGTCTAATACCAAGTAATAAAACACCTCATTTCCTATGAGAAGTCACCACCTAGGAATGAACGTCCTTACAAATAACAGCGAATAATTTTAATTTGTTTATCTTTTGTAAGTATAAACAACCTTCATTTTTTGGACTATTTAACAGTGTTTTTATAGTTTAACAGTGAATGTTAAACTATAAAAACACCTTCATTTTTTGGATTATTTGCTAAAATAACAACCTTAAAAATTAAAATTAACAAATATATTATTTAATTTTAATATAGAAATGACCATCTAAAAAATTGATTATTCTTAATCATATTAAAATCATTTTAATAATTAAAACTTTTAACAAATTATTTATAAAAGTGCTTGAGTCTGATTGACTCTCATTCTTCATGTTCAAATGATTCCACGTGCACCTAATAATAATTGGGTTACACAGCTTTTTTTTCTTTTTTTTGGTTGTTTACCAAAAGGATTCAAGTTGGGTCAGATCCAATAATAATTGGATCACATTTTTAATAAAGTTTACAAGGTCAAAATAATTATAAAGTTTTTTAAAAAGTAATAAAAATATTAAACTGAAGTTTATAATGTCTAATATATACTAAAAACAAGTTTACCATTAGCGGGAAGAAAAGAAAAGAAAAGCTACAGCTTTAATCATTTAAAATAATTACGATAAGTGGCCCTCAGAAAAAAATAATCATCTATATTATATATCCTCCAACATTTGCAATATCGGCTCCACCCAAAAAAAGGAGGAAATTGTGGATAGCCCCTTTAGTGTACAGGAAACGAGAAAAGGAAAAGATTCTATTCGTTTATATCTTGCAGCTATTGAGAGCGCTAAGAAAGCATACCAACTCTCGTAACATTTGCATTCTAAATAAATTGTAGTTAGAAATTTAGTTATTTTGTTTTGTATTATCTCCAAATATATCTGTTTGATTTTCATTGCAGTACGTTCTTCAAAATTTTAGAGGGGACCATTCTAACAAAGCTTTAGCAAAAAAAAAAAAAAAAAAAAAAAAAGCATTGAGAAAGGACAATAAATAAAAGACATTTGACGAGGGAATACGACAAGATCAGTATAAAGTGAAGTAATACTTGTTTTAGAGAATACTTTTTTTTTTTTTTTTTTTCTGGAGTTAGAATAACAACTCAACTTCCTATCGTTGCATTATGCCATAATTGCTATGAGAGAAAAGCAAAAGGAAAGAAAATGTATGAGAAGTTTAATTATAGAAATTGATAATTTGAGGTGTTTGTTAGGTTGAATTTTGGATGGAAAGGAAAAGAGGGTGGAAGAACCATGTAGTTGATCCCATCAAAATTAATCTTTCCCAATGTGGAAGGATTTTGGGAGGAAAAAGATTCACACAAAATATAAAAGTAAAATTACACAATTGTCCTTGTCCATGAAAATTCCTACAAAAAAATGATTTATAGTATTAGGGAAAAATATTAATTTTGTAATAGAAGTTTTCCATCCCTATGGTTTTACTTACAATATCAAACAAAGAGAAGGTTAGATCATTTTTCTTTCCACCTTCTCATACCAAACAATTAAAGGGAAAATTAAAATCTTCTCTTTCCTTACAATTTTCATTCTATTATAGTTTTCCTTTCCCTCCTATTTTCTTTCCTTCCTACCAAACGGACTATTAGGAACAACTCCAAATTTTTCTACCTTTTTTTGACCTTTTCTACAGGTTGCCAAGCCCGTGTTCTGGTTCAGCAGCACAAGAAATAGACCAATGTTGTTCTGCTCAATATGATTAAAATTTTTAAGATGATACAAAGCTGTTAATATCTCAATACCAAACTCAATTGATTAAGAAAGATAAGCTGTTTAATTAAGAAAAAAAATATAAATTATTTATTTATGGCTGGACTAGCCAAAGCTTAACTGCCTACGTACCTGGTTAAGGGATCAAGCTACTTGTAGTTATCTAAATTCTTACCAAAAAACACTTGAAGTAAATTAATAATCCTTGGAAGGTAAAAACAAACACCAGATTGTGTATTCAATCATATTTGTCTGAATGGACCTTTTTTCGCGTGTGCAATGAAATTTCATTACAAGAAATAAAGGAAGCCTCTAAGAGAAAATGAAAAATCTAGTAAGAAGAGAAAATGATGTTAGGATTTCACATTATTGCAATGGAAAACAAAAGATAATTTCACTAATCAATCAGCTCTTTTAATTTTTTTTATTTTTATTATGTTGGAAAACCATGTGTACTTTCCTAGACCGGTTGAATTACAACTATAGGAGATGGACGCACAGCACTCATGTCTTGATTTCCTTCCTTTGTTTACATAATTTCTCTATTTTTTTTTCTTATTAAAATTTAGTTTTTATACTAACTTAAAGTACTTTTCGTTGTTCAGTTCGTGTTAGATTATGCTTATTAAGATACCCTTGCTTTCTCTCTTCAAATCTCACCGTTTATTTCTGATCTAAGGGTCCACAATCAACTGTTTGAGTTTTGTTGTATAGGAAGCTGTCAGAAATAAGATCTATCTTATTTATGTATATATTAGTTACACATTAAAGCAAGACTTAATGTATAAGGTCAACAAGTCAAGCTATATATGCATTCAGTGTACTGCATGGTAAATATTCATGGCATTACACTTTTGAGTTGTCTTCCACTCCCTACAATAATGCAACCTTGCTTTAAAAAGTCTCAATGGAAAGGTAAGTCAAGTCCCAATTGAAAGGTACGTCCCTTTGGAATTTTGATGCAAATAACCATTACATCATTCACCTTCTTTTCCTGTTAAAGTATATTTATGTTTCGTTTAATAAATTAATTTAATTGTAATTATATTATATTTTTTTTAAATTAATAAAATTTATAATTAATTTTTAAAAAATTATTAATTTTATTTAAAAAATTATTTTTAATTAATTTATCAAAAAAAGCTTAAACATCCAAATATTAGTACAACTGTATGTTTACACGATAGAGAAGACCATATGTACTTTCCTTCATTTGTTTACATAATTTCTCTATTTTTTTTCTTATTAAAATTTATTTTTTATACCAACTTAAAATACTTTTCAATATTCAATGTGTGTTAGATTGTGTTTATTAGGATGCCCTTGCTATCTGTCTTCAAATCTTACTTCTGATTTATGATCTAAGGGTTTGTTTGGTTGGTTAGTTTGAGTTAAAATATTTTAGTTGTAATAATAATTTTTTTTTTGAATTTTTAGAAAAGATAAAAAAAATTTAAAAAAAAAGACAAAATTTTTTTTATAAAAAAAATACAATTTAAATTGAAATGAAATAATGAGATAAATAAAACCTAACGGGGTGTTTGGTGTGTTAGTTTGAGTTGAAATATTTTAGTTGTAATAGTAAATTTTTTTGAATTTTCAGAAAAGATAAAAAATTTTTTGAGAAAAAAATAAAAATCTTTTAAAAAAAAGATAAAAAAAAGTTTGAAATGAGTTGGAGTTACAATGAACTCCAAACTCTCCCTAAAGTACACACTCAACTATCTGAATTTACTGCATGTGAAGCTGTCAGAAGACTTGTCTTATTTACGTATATATTATTTAACATATTAAAGCAAGACTTACTGTATAAGGTCAACAAGTCAAGCATTTTGCCAAGAAATTTGCCGTGTAGACTTTCAGTGATCTGCATTTGAGTTGTCTTCCACTATCTGCAATAATGCAACCCTTCTCAATTGAAAGGTAAGTACCTTCGGAATTTCGATGCAAGTAATCATTATATCATCCACCTTCTTTCCCGTTAAAGTCTATTTATGCGCGATTTGATAAGTTAATTTATTTTTAATTATATTATATTATTTATTTTAATTTTAATTTTTTTAATTAATAAAATTTTAATTAATTTTTTAAAAATTAATCGGTTTCAATTTAAAATTTTTATTTTCAACTAATTTACAAAATAAAGGTTTAGACATCTCAATAATAGTATACCTATTTGGATTGCTGAGCTCTATTTATTTATTTATTTATTTTGCTTTAAATTATCATAACAATAAGGATAGGCATAGCTAGTTGTAACTGCCATGATATTTTACTAAATAATGAAAATAATTAAATTATGTGATATCTTTTTGAATAAATCTCTTGATTTTGAAGATTCGTTAATCGGTCAAATTTTGTAATTACACTTTATATTCATATGGAATGTGTTTATAGAGTTATCAATTTATTAGTGAAACTTCTCTATTTTTTTAATTTGTGAATGACTCATTATTAGACCACGTTAAATTTTTATACTCTGTTTTCCCTTTTGTATCATCTTCTTAATTAATTTTTGATATGTAAATGCTTTACAAGAAGTCGAGTAGTACAATTAAAGTCATCAAGATGAATTTACACCGAAATTTCACTTGGTTTTTCCGAGACTGTCCTCCAGTACAAGAAACCGGAAAAGAAAACAAATGAAATTTCTATACATGTTGGAAAATCTGAATGTGGACACTTGAAACACGTAATAAATTCTATATTCTTAAAGCATCATTAGTCCTCTTTTGAAATGAGATTGCTTTAGATTGATAGCAAACCGATTTCAAGACATTACAAGCCTTAAAAAACGAAGTTTACACCAAGCAAAAATGAAAATTTACAAAGTAAAAAAACACAATATTTATGGAAGAATACTAGTGGAAGACAGAGATAAATCGAATTTTCAGTAAGTATAATCTGATTTCTCTGTAACTCTTTATACAAGTTTGACAACCTTTGGCGATATCTTTTGGGAAAAAACTATCATTCAAAAAATATATTTTTTTCTAAAAAAATACAACCCTTCAAAATATTACATCTTTTAAGAATTTAAATTTAAATTTAACATAAAATAAAAAAATAAAACATATTTATTTAATAGTAGTTTAATTACAATGCGTCACGTATCACACACACGCACCATGCTCTCAAATACCACGTGCACTTAATAAGCATCAAAAGCACCTCTACAGTCTCACCACCTACGTGTGCTAGCCACGTTGGCTCTTCCCACAACTCATCTATTACCCTTTCAAGGATAGAAAAATTTATAAAGTGCTCAACCCTTTTATTCTTTTTCTATATGGGATCTTTAGACTTGGTTGTCAATACCCAACAACAATGAAGTTTATATATAAACAAATCCCAACAATACATACATACATACAAATATATATATATATATATATAATATTTTTGTAAATGCCATGCGTTTTGGAATTGTATTCCCTGCTTACAATTTAGGTCCCGCTTGGGCGCCTCTGGAGACGTGGTTTTCACATCTGGTTTCTAGTTATGTGTTTGGCATTGCATTTGGGTTGATGCCATTACAAAGTTCAACAGTGAACCCCATATGGGTTGCATCGTTCAATAATCTCCCCCCTTTCCAATATGACAGACGCTGCTACACCCACTTTTCCACAATTTTTCCCCTCCTTCATAAATGCCAGGTTATTCTAACAAACCAAGTTGGTTCTTATTGGATTTAGGGCAAAATTGTTTTTTTTTAATAATTAATATCAGTTTCCCAAAACATGCATCCTCAAACATATTTTATTCCAAATGTTCTTAAACGCTTGTTGGAAACTACCTTTGGGATGGTTCTAAAATGGCCTCGTTTGGTACAGTTTTGAAATTTGTTTTTTTTTTTTTTTCATATTTTTTCATAAAGTTGTCTCCAAAAAGGATTTTAAAATATTGCTTGTTTTGCAGCAAATTAGAAAACATAAAAAACAAAAAAAAAAAAAAAAAGTGTTTCATAATGTTCATTTTTCCCATTGTCATGTTCATTTTTAAGGCTAATACACCCATAAAAATTTTTCAACGCAAAAAGGACCATTTTGTATATTTTTTTTAAAGAATTTAGAGGTCTTTTAACCACAAAAAAAAGGTTAGGTGGCAAATTGTAGTATCATAAAAAGATTATGAACTAAAGCAGCAATTTATCAAGAAAAAAAAAAAAAAAGAAGATAATTTCAAAACTTATCTCAACGTGATTCTCAAAACATTCTCATTTAAATTTTACACCAAACCAAAATCATTTTCAAAATACTAACTATTTTCAAAATAGCTTTTGGAGACTTAATAAAACGAAATTTAAAAAAAAAAAAAAAGTTCTCAAATTGAGTTAAATAAAATTGGAAAATACCCGAAAGTTATTTTTCCTTTTCATTTTCATTTTCTAATACTTATATATTCAATATTTTAGAGCATGTCCAAACACAACTTTTTCTTTTTACTCATACCACACTTTTTTGGTCTGTCTAGATCATAAATTTTATTTGAATATTCATTCAAAATGAATGTTGCATTTAATTAAAACTTGAATTATGTATCCAAATTAAATATGTGTTTGAATCTTTATTAAATGTAACATTTAAATAATATAAAAATAATAAAATAAATGTGATACAGAATCTTTTAAAAATGATAATTTGGATTTAAATTAAATTATTATAAAATAACAAAATTCATTTTTATAATTGACGAACCAAACGCTTGTTAAATTAGAGTACAATACTAATTTCATTTAACCCAAAGATTGAACCCAATAATTTGAAAAACATACAATGATAGAGGTCAACTGAACTGTCTTCATAGAGAATGGTTGACACCGCACAAACAACCGGCTGGATTCGTCTTTCACATAATGTCCTAGCAAGAAGCTAGAAATGCGTTACTGTGGAACTCTACTAGCATCGTTTCGATGCTTGTTACTTTGGGACTAAAATATCATCAAACTTCCATTCAAATCTCAGGAAAATAAACACTCTCCGCGAGCAGATTTGAGCTGCTCAACCTCAGAGAAAACAAGAATAAAATATCAATTAAGAAATGATTGAAAGGTGAAGTTGAATGGATTTGGACGATTGCTAGACTATGATTTCAACAAGTTAGCAATTAACTATAGATATTTTAGACCATGATGATCATGATTATCAACCTATCCCGACTATAATAAAGTAGCAATTCATCAATGAACAGATGCTGTAGAGCAAATCATCCCAAGAGAAACCAAAGATAAATTCTAGCCTCTTTCTACTTTTAGTTATTAAAAAAAAAAAATTCTAAGAAACTAATAAAGAGAACTCTAGTCCACATACCAAACCATCGTTATTTGTTACGTCATTCGAGAAATAAATCATAACCAAGTGATATCTCTTTATAGAAAACTCATGACACTTCATCCTAAAACAATTTGAAAACATTAAGAAAGCCACGAATGACAAAGATTTCTATAACTTACTGAGTTCGTGATCTTCATCCTAAACTCCATTTATCCAGCTTCAAATAAAGCTACTTCTAGATGTCATGCTGTCTTTTGAACTTTAAACCTTGTCTTGCGGCGAAATAACGTCATGTACACATAGAATGAACACATCTGGTTCCCATATTTGAAACGACACGTTGCCTAAACAACACATAATTGTATGTAACACATTAATTAGTGTTGATTAAAAGGAGTGTCAGAACAATGCATAGATCTTTTCTCTGAAACTTGAAGGCATCAATCCAATCTATGTAAACTAGTGTATTGAAATGTGAGAAATGATACAAAAGCTAATGTTAGGGAGGGAAAAAACAAAAAATCAAAAAAACAAAAAAACAACTAAAACGGTGACAGTCACCAACATAAGTATACTGACCAAAAGTTGGCACCTTTGGCCTTTGATCTCACCAAATGATCACGCTTCCTATATTCCCTTTCCACAATCAAGCTCCAATAGCAACTAGAGACGAAAGAAGTCGTGAGGCTGGTATGAAGTGGATAACAGCATAGTTGGTTGGCTTTTCTTGAGATACAACAAAATCTACGTGTCCTCCACTGAGTCCCAATCGAGGTTCGACCAATTAGTCCACAAACCATATAAATTTAAAGTTTGGTTCCCGTATTTTCTTATGAATTAACAGCCTGACCCCTTGTTCTGGCATCAAGGCCTTGTTCGGTTTGGTGACCCATCAGTTACCTCCTCACTAGTCTTGTCAGTAGCAACCTTTTCCACATCAGGGAGACTTCTTAAAACCTGTTTAACCACACAACAACATCATCAATGATAGTAGGAGCGGCAGCCTTTATATCATTAAAAGGTATTGAGAGTGGTAACTACCTCATATAAATACCATGATGCGAATGCATCAGTGGCAGCATAGTGTAACTGATCCTTGGATAAGACTTTGGCCTCCCAATTTCCTAGTCGAATCTTTTTGGGCTTTGGAAGCTGTATGATTTTGAAAGTCTCATTAGATATATTTTACCACGATAACTCAAACGATTTTTTATTTGAAAAAAAAAAAAAAAAAAAAGGATCTTGCTACGATTAAAAATTGAAGAAAAGAAAAAATGCATGGAGAGCAACACTTGAGTAAACCATAGTGAAAATACTATTAAACTACATTCAAGAAAGTAATGCCTCGGTGATAGTGGACTATGCATTCAGCTCTACCTCCACTTCCATAGCAAGGGCATTCGTAGAGAACACATTGCGAGCTTAAAATGCGTCATGAACAACTAATTATACGAAATTGCATTGAGATGAAACCAATTAAAGGCATAGAGCAGGAGCCTGTGCAAAAGTTTTTTACGACAGACACGGGAAGCTAATTGACGGTGCTCATATTGACTTTGCTTACGGGCAACATTAACCAACCTTATAGGTTTAGTTGCTTTAGTGAGATATGTCAAGAATAAAATATTCGTTGTGGACTACAAATTCCAAGGAAAATTATTGCCAGAAAACATAAAAATGCAAAAACAAATTAACACCTGTTTGGAGATTAGGTTCTCAGTTAGAGAGGCAAGACTCCACTTTTGAGAATCTCCACCAAGCTTTTGATTAGCTAGATAAGAAAGATCCTCCACTGCTTTCACAGATACATTATATTCTTTGAAAACCTTAACTGCATCATTGCCAATGCCAATTCCAACCTGGGGATGTACAAAATGCCACATTAAACTACTACAAATGGTGTGTACTTCTAAAAAAGAAAAATTTGCATATCCATATAGAAAAGGCTGCAGCTCTTGTAGCCTAGATTACTTACCTTCAGAAGCATAGAGTTCTCAAGAAGTAACCGCAGGCTTTTAGGTATTCCGGAGTGAATAATGTGCATTACATGACAATGACTAGTGTCCGTACATATTTGCATAACCGCAGCCTTCCCAGGTGGAGCACCTGCAGTTTTAGATTTATTTCCGAGATTATCGTATTGCGATTATGAAGTATCATTTATTCATTTAGTTTCAAAAAACAACAACTCCTACCAGAAACCAACAAATTAGTCAAACCCCCACACAAGCCATTGAGCAGTACTTCAATCTAAAATATTAGGCAGTACATATCTCAATTAAATGCTTTATCATGTTGGATGTGTACAAATAGAATATGAATGAAGGTTAAAAAAATTCAAAGAACGTGCAGATACTTCATGCTAAAAAATGCTAATTTATTTAAGCTTAATCTTATCCTTCTTCAGTGCCAAGAAACTGAACTGAGAGACAGTCAGACAGCTAATTTATTTAAGACTCCCTATGAAGGACGCGGCAGAATCAATGATTGAGAAAGAAATGAGATTACCTACTGAATGACAGTAGGAAATTACATTAGCATGCTTGTAGTTGAAGATAATTGATGGTTTATCCAAATGAGAAAAGTGACTTGAGACGTATAACGAATATTACTGAATCCAACTTGCTCTTGTGTTGCAATATGCCTTTGATAGTATGCTACAAGAACCTAATAAAAGACACACAACAAACCTTTTCTAAATGAGGCTCTCCACTCAAGATCAAACCCAATTGCAGGCAGACTCGCTTCGTTTTTTTTCGCTTCAATAGTCTTTAAAAGCTCCATTGCAGCTCTCTCCACCTCAATTTCAGTCCTGCTATACGTAATCCGGCCTTTGAACGTCATCTCAGGATATCTCATTTTTAAGTTAGCTGCTTCAAAAAAAAAAAAAAAAAAAAAAAAAGGAAGAAGAAGAAGAGAGACTGATATCATATGAACTCTATCTAACTTACAGTACTTACAAAAGATTCATGAAAATGGTGCTCAAATTATCAGGTCCAGTAGGTATAAACCAATGCAAGTTAAATAAAACTCAAAAAAGAGGGGAAAAAGGTTGAAATCAAGTTGCCATTATTAAAAAATTTTCCTCAAAAGTGGTGAGTAGAACCTACTCCCTCATTCATCCCTAGCATTCCCAATTCTCGCCATCGCGGTATTCAAACAGGTTATGTTTGCGTCACATGAATGGTAAAGCGAAAGCCAGGAGTGTTTCTCTTTCATACCAATAAATGTGAGTACTTAGTACCAACAAAATCAAGAATGGCAATCTAGGGAAGTCCACATGGTACAGGAAATAAGGAGAAGAAATGTCAATCCTACCTCCTGCGTTGACAATGCTTTCCGGTAAATTAGAACAAACGGGACGTAGTCAATGATTATTTACTTCTGGACAATAATAGTATTGATTATCAAATTAAGTTAGGTTCCTATTCCTAAGCTTAGTACGCACTAGAAAGAGGATCAGATTGTTCCCAATTCTACTTCCTTACAACGTTCCTCATTCTTATTCCTTATCTTTCCTTTCCAAACCCATTGCTTCTCCCATTAAACTCTATGTAAACATGCCCTACAAGTAGAAACTAAAGAAAGAGAAAATACCACATTTGCATTTTACCAATCCTCTGTAGAACAACTTGAGAAAATGTACACAATACATAACTAATATTCATTCCAATTGCAAACATCAAGTTCTGTTTCAGATTTCCATAATTCAGATGTCTTCCAAGTATGTGACTAATAAGAGGATTTAAATTTTCATTCGTTAATACCAAATACAATATTTTCTTGGAAAACAAACAGAAATTTTACACCAACTTGAGAACAAACAAAAGATCCATGGAAATGGAGCTCAAATTACGTTTCATCTTCCGAGTGCCACAATTTAGATATTACTGTCCAATAAACTGATGAAATTGGGGAAAATCCCCAATTTTCCGTTTTCTCGGAATCCAAACAGTAAACGGAGGGAAGAGTAAGCAAGAGAGAAACCTTGGCAGGGGGAGAGAGAGAAGGAGTCGGGATGCTGGAGAGCAAGGATGGAGTTGGGCAATCGGCGGCCATTGACGAGGTCTTGCTCGCGTCGTGGCTTCTTGGAGACGGATTGGAAGACAGCTTCGATGGCCTCGAGGTCTTCTTTGGTGAAGGGTTCGTCGTCGTCGTCGCCGTCCCACTCCGGTGCAGACGACAAGACGCCGCCATTGCTGAGCTCCGCCATTGCTTGGAGGGAATTTTGAGTTTTTGAATTTCTTTTTGGTTTTTTTTTTTTTTTTGGCATGAATTCATAGACTGTTTCCCACTTGAAATTAAGGCTAAGTTTCACAACTATTTCATTCCAAATTTATTTCAAATTTTTTTTTATCTTTTTCATAAAAAATTTTTGTTTTTTTTCTAAAAAGTTTTTTGTCTTTTCTGAAAATTCAAAAAAATTTACTATTACAACTAAAATATTTCAACTCAAACTAACCAACCAAACTCACCCTAAATAGGAATATCCAAAAAGTACCTCCTTATGTTTTTGATAATCCAAAAAGTATCCTGAATTTTTATAACTATCACAAAATTATCCTCTAAATTTTCAAAAAAAAGAAAGTTAAAAAAATAACCCTTTATCCACCCAAAAAAAAAAAAATGCTATTAGGAGAAGTTTGGCATTTCAACCTATTTTAAACGAAACTGTATTTTTTCATCTTAATTTTTGTCTTTTTCTGAAAAAGTTTTTTGTTTTTTTTAAAAAAAATTTTTGTCTTTTCTAAATAGTCAACAAAAATTACTGTTGAAACTTAAAAATCTTAAACTAAACTCATTCATCAAACACCCCCTTAGTAATTAATGTTAAATTATTTTACGCATTAATAATTAACAAGAAAATAAACAAAGTAAATTTTAAAACAGAAAATCCAAAATATAAATATAAATCTTTCTTTGCCTCAACGATCAGCCTTTCAATTTCTTTGGTAAAAGTAGAATTTGTTCGACTCACGTGCAAATGAGATTGAGAAATCTGATGTGTGGTAGAAGTCGTCAACAAGGTACTACTCTAGTTTTATTTTTTATTTTTATTTTTTTAACTACTTGATTGTCCTTTCTTGTAATAGTTAACTTACTCAAAACGATATTTATAATATTTTTACAAAATTTAACACTTTTTTTAATTTTTTTTATTGGCAAATTGGGAGAAGAGGTGAGAAGAGTGCATAAATAATTTTATGGATGTGAAGGAGAAAGGCCTCTGACAAGAAAAATAGAAAAAGCTTTTAAAGACAAAGAGTTTCCAGAAAAAGTCACCAGCTACAAAATCAAAAAGGAAGGCTAAAGGTAAAAAGTCTCTAGATAAAGTCCCTAACCATGAATTTAAAGAAGAAGACCAAAGCTAACGAGTGTCCAGAGAAAGTCCCTAGCCACGAAATCACAAAAAAAGACTAAAGACCAAAACTCTCTAGCGAAAGTTTCTGGCCAAGAAATCAAATAAAACATCTAAGGATAAATAATTTCCCGAGACGAATATTAAGACCTATAGATTGAGGCTTCCATATTTCCTCTTAAGACCTTTAAGAGCATAAGAAAGCTTTTGGCATATATCTTTTTTTGAGAAAGTAAGTATGTTTATGTGTGCTCTCACCGTCTAAGGTAAGGGGGTATTCATGGTGTGGGAAAACTTCCCCACCTGATTAGCCTCTGGAGAAGCTAGGTAGCTCCCTTACTTGAAGAGGAAGAATTTTTGTTCCATTCCCACACATAGTTATTCCTACATAGCTAATCAATGCAGTATTGAGAACTAGAAGAGATTTAAATTAATATTTGGACATTGTCAAACTTTAATTTTGGTGGAAAAAATGTACACAGGGATTGATGACCAATAGACTTCTTTTGGAACTCTATTTTAGGTTGTTTGAGTATTTTGGAAATATACATAGCTGAGCAATGTATATTTTACGTGGTAGCCAACCATATAAGCGGATGTTGAAATATGAGTGGACACTACCTTTGCCTCTGGACAAATCCGAAAGCTTAATTTTGGCTTTCTACTTAATGAATATTCTAATGGGATATTTAAAAAATTGGGCTTGCTGGACTAGTTGCAGTGAAGAAACGGATTGTTTTTTTTTTCCTTCATTTGTCCAACTTATTTTTTTTGGCTCAATGAGTTCAATACCCCCAAGCGGGTTAAGAACTACTTAAACCATAAAATAAGTGATTCGTTTATGCTCTCATGGTCCACCAAATCATAGCCCAGTAAAATTCCCTAAGCATGGCTTGGACACCCTTTTTCACATAGTTATTAGATTTGAGCTTTGTTTTTTGGGCTTTGTGCATTTTGGGCATCAACAAACTGTACACTTCTTATTATCAATCTCACATATATGCAGTTAGTAGTTCTTTTAAAATAATAATAATGTAGCATAATATTTCATTTCTAATGTTATTTATTTCTTAAATAAAAAATCGATATATGCTCTCAATGAATAAAAGACTCTAAGTTAGTTTGATATTGTTTTTGGAATATCTAAAAGTCCTTTACACAAACTATGATACAAATATTGTGTTTAATAAAAGTATTCAAAAGTCATTTTCACAAATACCAATACATTTTAATAGTCAATTGAAATAATTCAAATTTCTAACTTTTACTGTTAATTTCTACTTCTTCTATTGCTATAAGTAAAAGTGGAAATTATGGTAAAAGTATAGCAATTCTAAACTAACCCTTTCTCGTAGTATTCATTTCCTAGCAGGGGAGAGAAAAAGTAATCTTCAAACTCGAACTTTTGTTTAGGGAAGAGAGAGAGAGAGAGAGAGAGAGAGAGAGAAAACAAGCTTAGTTACAAAAGTAAACTTTTGTTCAAGGTAATTTTACATCTAACTCCATTTAGAGGTATAAAGTCTCTTACCATCGATTACAAAAAAAAAAAAAAAAAAAGAAGATAAAAATCAAATAAAAGAAAATTCAAACGATAACTCGAAACAAGTTACAAAAAAAAAAAAAAAAAAAAAAGCAAATTACATCCAACCTCTTAAGATAGAAATCTAGATAGATGTTTTGAATGTCAAACCAAAATCGGCTAGTTTTTCTTCAAACACCTTTTCGATAGATTCAACTATGATTGGACTAAGGTGATTGACTTAATCCCCAACCTCACCTTTTCTAAAGTGGCTTGCATTTTCAATGTCCGGAATGAACTTTCCATTTTTATTCACCTCTAAACCCTTCAAATTGTTTAAACTAGACATCTCTAATATTTTTTCAATTACTCCTTTGCTTTCTTCCACCTCGAAAAAAGGAAACCCTAGGAACTCCGCAACCCTTTCCATCTGAGGCACAGGATCTTCCTTGATATCCTCATACTTCAAAAACAACGCCTTTTCAGGATTTTCCAAGCTCTTTGTCCAAAACCCTAATATTTGACTCCATAATGGCCCGTATACATGCTCTCCTTCACAGAACTTTTTGACATACTCCTCCATACTCGTCGGTGACTCTGAGCTCCATTCCAACCGCCACTTAGAGAAATGCCAAAATGATACAAGCACATCAAGAGGAGTTTCGACAAATGTACACTATTCAACATTGGGAATTAATGTGTGACCAACTCGGGCAAGGACGTGTAGGGAATGTGGGTTGAAAATAATCATGGGGGATGAGATGTCACTTAGATCATAGAGGGTGAACTTGAAAAAAGGCACGAGTTGATTAGGGTTTGTGGTAAGCAAGGAAGTATTAGGGCTCAAGTCATCATGGACATGGTTAACGATGGAAAACACGAGAGCTTTAAGCCAAGTGGTGCCAGACTTAGGGCATGAGGCTAGAATGATGTCTTTGTCGTGAGCTTGGAAGTGTTGTTGAAAGCGGATGATGTTATGAAGACGTTTTGAGGGATACCACCCTCGTACAAGTAGACACTGGATTTTAACCAACCTTCATCTTTAGAAAGTTGGGAAAAGAGCAATTCTTGTCCATCTTCTGTGCAACTCATCATCTTATAGTTATTTTAATTTAGGTCAGAGAGTTAAGGCCTAAGGTGTGTATACATATAAATGTAAATAAAAATATGTATGTATATGTATAGCTGATATCCGCACTTAGACATTACACCAAACAAGAGCAATAAAAAATAAAAAGAAAAGAAAATATGAGGTTCGCCACAATGTTATTGATTAAGAATTTATATTTAAAAGCTATTCTCTCAAAACATATTTTTCGCATTTAATAATATAATATTGTAGGTTATTTTAGGTTAAGAGAGAGGTTTAGCAAATTGTACTACAAGACACAAGTATCTATCATAGACATATTGCTCGCTTATATTACGTAAAATTAAGCTTTTTTTTTTTTTTACTATCAGCCTATAAAAACATATATTATTATAGATTACTTGGAAATTTCCTCATACCATGGTTACATAAATGGTATAGTGATAATTCACACCTAACTTCACTAAAAAGAATAGAGTTTGAATTTCTCATCCCTAATTTAAAAAAAAAAAAAAGGAAAAGAAAAACAATATCCTCATGCCAATCTTTTTCTTCTCTTGTCTAATAAGAAAGAGAAATGACATGGAATGATTCCTTTATTGACAGAAAAATAAATAATTAGAAAGTTTTTCCTCCACCTAACAGAAAGCAAACGAATTATTGTTAAAAATAAATAAATAATAAAAAACAAACGATTTTGCAAATTTTTATATTTTTAATTTAATATTTTTTATATGGCTGAAAAGATGTATTGATTAATTTCATTTTAAAAAACAAAAACGAAAAAAAGAAAAAGATCAGATTCGTCACAATGTAATTGAGTAATTTACATTTAAAAAATAATTTTTCTTGGGCATGCATGAGTCAGCAAATATTTTGCTTGGATACGCTTAAGATGCAAATAAATCATATACTTATTTCTTAAAAAAAAAAAAAAAAAAAAAAAACCTTATTTTAGTCAAGAGAAATGTTCTGTATGGAACAATATAATATTGTAGGTTACATATTAGGTTGAGAAAGATGGTTCAACAAATTGTACAAGTATCTATCATAGACATGTTGGTCGTTTATATTATAGCGTTTAGTGTCTAGCCAGCAATAATTAAGCTTCGCTTTCTTTCCCCCACTAATTTTCACTATTAGTCTATAGAACAATATACTATTATAGGCTATTTTAAGTTGAAATAGATGGTTTAGCAATTGATTATGCTCACTAATCATATTCATATGGGTACAGCGCTTACTGTTGGGTGGTATTTTTATGGGTGATTTGTAAGATTATTTATCAAAAAACACATATCTAGAATACTCACCGGGATATAATAGTTTCAGTTTTTTTAACCTACGCTTTTTAAACTATCCAAAAAGTATCCCTATTTGTTAATTTTCAGTCAAACCAACATTGTGAAATGGAAAGTCTGCCTACAAGTGAAATGTGGCTTTTCATTATCTTGGACGGGATCTTGTTAAAACCATAGCCAAACGTGAAATTGATTTTATTTTGGGAAATTTATGCCTTGTGAACTTGGTTTATGCACGTAGGTTAGCTAAATTATTTGTTATCAACTCATGTCTTTTCTGAATTTTGAAATGATTTTTGGTGGATTGTTTTATTATTATTATTATTATTATTATTTTATTTTTAGAACTAGCCTTTATTAAAGGCTTCGTGTAGAAATATGATTAAAATCATACTAATCAACCTTTCGTAGATTGTATTAACTAACTAATGGCAAGTAGAGTATCGTATTAACCTTTCGTAGGTCGTGGAGGATTACGTATGTTTTAAGATTCTCAGAATTGTTAAGGACTTTACAAACTCTAACTTTCTGTGGATTGAGCACATCCGGTATGTACACAAATGACTCACATGTTAAGTAAGATAATAAGTCCATAATGGAATATAACAGACCCATAATTGACAATAATTAGATAATGCATTAACAAACCTATGACGAATCATAAATGGTCCATGCATAAGTTATACGATGTTTGATATGTTTTTGTAAGAATAAGTTTGTACTTGCTAAGAGTAAGTTCATTAATATATTCCATACTGTAGGTAAGAAGCCTACAACTTAATTTAGTGGGCCATGTGGATGATGTGACAAGTCAAGGGCAGTGTGTGATAACACTACGCAGACTTATTCCGTAAACTCTTTTGAGGCCCGTTTGGAATGATAGTTTAAACTTAAGGTTTAAGCTTAAATTTTTATCTTTTTTCTCAAAAGTTTTTTGTCTTTTCTGAAAAAGTTTTTTGTCTTTTCTAAAAAGTCAATAAAAATTACTATTCAAGCTTAAAAATTTCAATTCAAATTCATTCATCAAACGGACCCTTGAACTATAAATATATACATATATATATATATATATATAAATAAGTTGTATTATGTTACGTATGTGATGTTTCAAGACTTTGGTTAAATATAAGGGTTATGTATGATTTTATAATTTGTCAAACAAGTAATGTCATGGTGAAGTTTACTTATATGGATTAGTCTATTTATGTTGTATTTTAAAAAAAATTATTCTAAAATTTTTTGTAAGTTTAAGATTTAAAAGTAAAATTTAATTTAAGTAAGCATAATAATAATCTATATAGTCAGGTCGTTACACTTTTTCATAGTTCAGGGGAAAGTATGCTACATGTTAAACTTTGCAGGAGGCCAAAAGTTGCAAGGAAAAAAGAGTAATTTGCTCTAATTATTATTCTGTTCTCCAGGACATCCAAAACGACACCGTAGGGACTCTTCACAACTCTAGCTGTTTATGGAGTGAATTAGCTCTAGCCTCCTTAACGGTTCTCCTGCATCAGCCGTTCTCCATTTTTACTTCTCAAAACGAAGATGAAAACGAAGATGAAAATCCCCGTCTCAAAAGCCACCGGTAATCCTCTTCTCTACTTTCTATTCAGAACCCATTTTTCTTCTCACTCCATAGATAATATCGAAAATTTCTACACTGCTATTCGTTTGGAGAATTTCATAAAAAATCGATGTAAATCCGGAAACCTTACTGTAAAAGAAGCTCTGGATTTCTTCAATTCCATGGTTGAAATGCGATTTTCAACTTCCATTTCTGCTCTTAATCACTTGCTTGGAGCACTCTCCAAGATGAACCACCATTCCACTGTCGTCTCAATGTACAGAGAGATGACGGGTTGCATTTATTTTCGACCCGATATATGTACGATGAATATATTGATTACTTGTTTTTGTCATTTGAAGAGGGTGGAATTTGGGTTTTCTGTTTTGGCAACTATCGTTAAAACCGGCCTTTCCCCAGATTTTCGTACAATGAGTGCTCTGCTTCATGGGCTTTGTGAGGGAGGCTCAATGGTTGTGGCAATGGAGTTGTTTGAGGAAATAGTAGAGGAGCAACACTTGTGCAATGATGTCATTTACGTGACTATGATTAACGGGTTCTGCAAGGCTGGAGAAACTCGGAAGGCGCTTGAGCTGCTTGACCAAATGCGGGGCAATGATAGGATTAAGCCTTATGTAGGCTGTTACAATCCGGTTATTGATAGCTTGTGCAAAAGAAGGCGGATAGGCGAGGCGTTGAATCTGTTTTGAGATATGATCAGCTGTGGTGTTATGCCGGATGACATTAGTTATAATTCTTTGTTTCACAGATTAAGTAAACTAGGTTGTTGGGAAGAAGCCAAGGGATTGTTGATTGACATGCTTGATCGTAGAATTCGGCCTACCGTGTATACCTACACTGCCCTGATTGATTCGCTATGCAGGGAAGGTAAAACTCAGGAAGCGCTTTCGGTGTTTGGTTTGATGATTAGGAAAGGGATAGATCCTACAGTTATCACGTTCACTTCTCTGATTTATGCTTTGTGCAAGTCTGGTTAGTGGAAGGAAGCGGCACAAGGCTTGAAGAAAATGACTGATTGCGGAATCTCTCTTGATATTATTATGTCTAATGCTATGTTGGATTTGCTTTATAGAGAAGGAAGGACCATGGAGGCATTTGATCTCTTTGAAGAACTGAGTAATAGAGATCTAGAACCCGAAGTTATTACCTATAGCTCTATAATCTATGGATTGTGTAAGTCGGGGCAATGGAAGGAAGCAATGAAATTGTTAGATGTAATAGAGGAGCAAGCTATCCCGCCAAGTGTTATAACTTCTAACGTTCTTGTAGACACTCTTTGTAGAGAGAGAAGGACAAAGGAAGCTTTCAAGTTTCTAAAGGACATGATTGAGAAAGGGTTGGTCCCTAATCATGCAACTCGAAGAATTTTGAAGAGCCTTCTCGCTAAACGGTGTGAAGCAGATGTGAGATAACTCTCCATTAGGTAGGATTCTGTGCTGAATGCTATAATTCTCATATATGAATGCCATAATACTATAAGTGCTCTGCTTCATGGGCTTTGTGAGGAAGGCTCAATGGTTGTGGCAATGCAGTTGTTTGAAGAGATAGTTAAGGAGGAACACTTGTGTAATGACGTCTTATGCAACTACGATTAACAGGTTTTGTAAGGCCGAAGAAACCCAGAAGGTGCTTGAGTTGCTTGACCGAATGTGGTGTAATGAGAGGATTAAGCCTTATGTTGGTTGTTACAATCCAATTATTGATAGCTTGCGCAAAAGAGGGCGGATAGACGAGGCGTTGAATCTGTTTCGAGATATGATTGACCATGGTGTTTTGCCGGATGTCATTAGTTATAGTTCTTTGATTCACAGATTAAGCAAATTGGGTTGTTGGGAAGAAGTGAAGGGATTGTTGGTTGACATCTTGATCGTGGAATTCTGCCTACCGTATGTACCTACACTGCTCTTATTGATTCTCTATGCAGAAGAGGTAAAACTCAGGAAGCGGTTTCAGTGTTTGGTTTGATGATTAGGAAAGGGATAGATCCTATAGTTATCACGTTCCCTTTGATTTATGCTTTGTGCATGTCTGGTTGGTGGAAAGAAGCAGCACAAGGCTTGCAGAACATGACCAATTGCAGAATCTCTCCCGATAATGTTACGTCTAATGCTATGTTGGATTTACTTTATAGAGAACGAAGGACTATGGAGGTATTTGATCTCTTTGATGAACTGAGTAATAGAGATCTAGAGCCAGAAGTTATTACCTATAGCTCTATAATCTGTGGATTGTGCAAGTGGGGGCAATGGAAGGAAGCAATGAAATTGTTAGATGTAATGGAGGAGCAAGCTCTCCCGCCAAGTATCATAACTTTTAATGTTCTTGCAGATGCTCTTTGCAGGGAGAGAGGGACAAAGGAAGCTCTAAAGTTTCTTAAGGACATGATCGAGAAAGGGTTGGTCCCAGATCATGCAACTCGAAGAATTATGAAAAGCATTCTAGCTAAGTGGCAGGAAGCAGATGTGAGATTACTCTTCATTAGGTGGGTTTCTGTGTTGAATACTCTAATTCTTATATATGCAAAGTGAAATATGTTAGACCTAGTCTTTTTATAAGAATATGATATTGACACCATACAGTTGAACTAAGGATATTTTGGCGTTTACAACAAATAACATTTTAATGCAGCATTCTTTTAACTCATTTATCACAGAGCGATTCATATGTATTTAGTTTTAGTGCTTTCATTCTTTCTAGTTACTTGTATTGACATTTTGAAAAATGAATACAATCCTGGAGAATTTTCGAGTTAGAAAAGACGTGCTTTTGTTCTTTTTATGTACTTGTAGTGAACTTTGATTAATGAATGCGATCGCAGAGAATTTTAGAGTTAGAAAAGCTATTGATCATGAAATAAAGCTCAATAAGTGTGTAGCGGAATTTTTCTTCTTCCTCTTCTTGTTTTTGGGCCAAGAAACCGAGGTAATTGTGTAGCAATCGAGCAACTGATATGCAATTTGACAAGTAGCATCCACTTAGGAAAGCATACATTACTTCTCATATCAAGTTAAACATCAACGATGTGTGTATGACTGCGGCATTACATTTCCTTCTGATCAATTGTCTTTTACCACGGTATGTTTGAACAAAAATAGTTCAATTTCTCAGCATTCAGATGTTTGCATTAGAGAATGATTTGAAAAGAAGAACTAGAGATGAGATCAAGAGGAAACAAATTACTAAAAAGTAGTTTTAAAGCCAGTATCTCAGACTGTCCAATTAACAACACTAAATTTTCCAAAGAGTTCAAACTAACATATTAGAATGTTGTTAAAAGTACCTTTTGGCAGTTAGTTAAGAATCTGATGTTAAGAGAGTTTGTGTTTTTGTTTATCCTTCAAATTGCTAGCAAGAAACTTGTAGAATTGGTCCTTTTGCACTCGAATATTCAGTAGATATAATGATCTATATAGATGTTTTATTCTTGAAATAATTACAAGTTGGTCATTTTTTTAGCATCCCTTCCTGTCTAGTTTTCAATATCTATATGTTGCTTACTATGAAAGCGTTCTTGATCGTCGTACTTTGTATATTGATTGAAACGCAGGGCTGCATGGCACCCAACCAAGGGAGTGGATATGTCCACTAGGTCCCCCCCGACCATGCTATGGTGCCATGGTATAGGTAGGGGCGGGTCCAATGTTTGTCGCCGAGGGGTAACAACCGATGTGATCTATCTACTCGACAATTCATTCGGTGACTTCACGACTGACAAAGAAGCCCTAGGAAGCATCAAACATTTCCGACGAGATCCATAGGAAATAAAATAGCGTTTTAAAGTGAACTTTGCAGGTTTTAAAAACATTTGGCAAAATAAATATTTTACCTAGTAATTTGCTATTTATTATTATTGATTTTCAAGTATCTACATTAAAAATTATATATAATTATTTATTTGTAAATAGATTATTTATCAAATAAATTTTCACATTAAACATTTATTAAAAAAAATTAGTGGACTATTGGGTGATGTTATATATATAAATATGTATGTATGTATGTATTAAATAAGTATTGTACTTGCTTTCCACTATATTGCAAAATCATATTTAAAATAATTTTCTCAATTGAAATTAAATAGATTAAAAAAATTGGCTCTATATTAGTTGCGATATGTATAAATCATTTAAAAATAGAATCGAGGAAAAATAGAAAATTTTAAACAAAAGTATGAATAGATTTATTTCAGAGAGTTTGATTATAATTGTAAGCATAGTTTAACGGTAATTATAAACCTAATTTCATGATAAGGTGTAAAAATTTAAGAAAAAAAAAGGGTTTTAGTTTCGTTGACCCTATATGTTAAAATCACTTAAAATCAGAATCCAAATCAAGATCAAACAAAAATAAAAATGAAAACAAATGGTGACCACTTCGAGCTCAAAGTCTAAATCCAGACTCAGAGTCTAAACCAAATAGCTTCTCTTCTACATATACATATATATATATATATATATGTATGTATGATCTCATATCTCCAACAAGAAGAAGAAGAAGATGCAGATATTCATCAAGGCACTGACCACAAAGACCATCGCTCTCGAGGTCGAAAGCAGCGACACCATTGACAATTTTAAGGCTAAGATCCAGGATAAAGGAAGGCATCTGTACTAATCAGTAAAGATTTTCCCTTTCAAAAATGGACACATGATCCAAACGAAACCGATCTTCTTCTCCTTTTTTATTTGGGGTGCTTTTTTTGTGTTCTTTAGTTTTCACAGCTAGTCTGCTTCTAAGAACTAAAAAAAAAAAAAAGAAAAAAAAAAGCCAAAGCATAAGATACAGATACAAAGATTTCGTTGTAGGAGATTTACAAAGTAATTTTTCTTAAACTTGTGCTCTTGAATGCCAAAAGAAAGTGCTCAATACCAAAAGCGGTGCAAATAAAAGCAAGGGGACTTTGCCTTAAGTGTTAGTTTTTAAAGATATTGACATTGATGGATGAGAGTGTCCAAATTACTTATACTATGAGAGTGTATAATACAAGACCTGGTAGTCTAGTGACCATCTAAGAGGCGGCGCTAGACTCTATCCTAAAAGAGAAAGACGAATAACGCAAATCTTAGTACATAAGAGAGCGAATGAGAGAGAGCATAGTTTGCATATTGTTGATATGTTGAAATATTATTTTCTGACAAAAGTGGACAGTCGTATATAAACAATTTTTAAACACCCATTATTTAAACAAATGACTGAATTTTTTTAATCAAAATAGTATCACTGATTAATCATAATTAATAAATAAAAAATACATATTAGCATTAATGACTTATTAATTAACCATGATCATTCAGTAATGGACTAAATTTACTGATTGACCATTTTTTAAAAATCATCATATTTCTAAATTTACAAAATTTTAATTATTTATTAAAAAATTTCTTAAAAAAAACATTTACCCACAAATCCCTTTCTTACGTAATCCCCAACTTTTGCCTTTCCATATATAAAAGACAAGTAACAATCACTTAAATGAATCATTTAGAAATAAAAAAGAAATAATCATCATCATCAAAAATAATAATAATAAATATCCCTGATTAGTTCATATTTCTTGATGTGCATCTATTATCTATCTATTACCTTATTTAAAAGAAAATAGTAGATTTCGTCCCTACCTCCTCTTCTGTCATGTGGCAGTATATGTAATTTTTAAAAATTTAACTTTTTTAGTTTTTATTTTTTATTTTTTATTTTTTATTTTTTATTTTGTTTTAGTTTACTTTATTTGTTTATTTCTATAGGTCCTAAATTCGTCACATGACAATTATAAATTAAAAAAATTTTAAAAATTTTAAATAAATTATTTTTTATTTTTTGTTTTGTTTTGTTTTACTTTACTTTGTTTGTCTATTCTATACGTATAAAGTTTATACGTATGTTTCAACTAGTATTTATAAAAAGGAACAATCAAGACCTGCAGTTTTTTGTATTTAATTCTATCCTTAGTAACTTGTTTCCTATTTTCACCTCTCTATTTTGTTCGTTAAATAATTGTTAAACAGAGTTTATTCCAAACATTCAGCAATTTTTAATATTATTCCGATCCATTAAAAAAAAAAATCAGCGATTTTGCTAGCAAGGACTTGTTCAGCATACCAATTATGATTATCATTATACGAAACAACAAAAGGATAATCTCTAGTAATTGAGAAGGGAAAATATTGGATTTACTACATGTTATTTGTCAATGGCATTGCATTTACTGTATACAACTATTTATAAACGTTAAAAGGAAAAAGGGAAAAAAGAAAAAAAATTGAAGAAAAATGTTTCCATAATTCTGCGTGATTAAGGGGTAGCAACACTGTGTTGACTTGTGTATAAGGAAAGCTTTTGATTACGACTTAAAGTTTGGAGTTCACAAGTCTCTAGTACATTTAGAGATTTTAATTTAAAATTCTACAGTCGAAACTTGCGTACCCATATACATTAATACACAAATAATATCAAAACTACTCACACAAATCCTCCCATTGGCTCTCTCTCTCTGCTCAACATCACCGATGTCAGCATTATCGTCATAGTCTATTATTATTTATCTGTAAATTTGTTATTCAGTACAGAGCTAAAGGATTTACCCGTTAAAAAAATGCGTTATGCTTTTTCATTTTTAAAAACCTACTAAAATTTTCAAAGTATCCATAAAACATGTTATAAGTTATAATTTTAATTTCACCACTCATTTTGTAATTAATATACATATATATATATAGATTGTCGAGAAATTTGTTTCCAAACGGTCTACTTTCTAAAGATTAACATTCAACAAGAATTTTGGAGTCCGTCACTCCTTGAATTTTGTGATATATGTATATAAATATGTATGAATTACAATTTTGCATAACAAAACAAACTGACAATGTGACGAAACAAGATACATGAGAACCAGAAGTCCAATTAAGAATAATGTGAAAAGACTAAAACCCTCCAAGGGTATTGTTGGAAATTTAGGGCCATAACTCAATTAAGGGGAAAACAATGACCAAACATAAGCCTATTACTCAGAACTACTCCCAAACATATATTTATATATATATATGTATATATATATATATATAGGCATGTGTTAGCATCCTTCATGAAGGACGTTCTTCACCAACGTGTGTTATTTTTTATTAAAAAAATGGAAAGTAATTTTGAGAAAAAAGCTATTAATTAATATTTGATAATCATGTTAGATTATTTTATGTAAGCCATTTTGCTACCCGGTGGAGTAGGTAAATAGCAGAGCTTGACCGACTAATTTAGTAAATTAATCTATTATTGGAGGTTGAAATAGTAATTTCACAAGTATTTTTTATTTATTTTATGAAGTGAATGTCT
>CM046382.1:11620575-11686398 GCA_025413485.1 Ficus microcarpa | reverse complement strand
CTCTCTCTCTCTCTCTCTTCCCTAAACAAAAGTTTGAGTATGAAGATTACTTTTGCTCTCCCCTGCTAGGAAAGGAATACTATGACAAAGGGTTAATTTGGCATTACTGTACTTTTTCCATAATTTCTGCTTTTACTTACAGCAAAAGAAGAAGTAGAAATTAAAAGTAAAAGTTTGACATTTGAACTTTTTCAATTGACAATTAAAATGCATTGGTATTTGTGGACATGACTTTTGAATACTTTTATTAAACATAATATTTGCATCATAATTTATGTAAAGGACTTTTGGATAGTCCAAAAACAACACCAAACTAACTCAGAGTCTTTTATTTCATTGAGAGCATATATCAATTTTTTTTTAAGAAATAAATAACATTAGAAATGATATATTATGCTACAGTATTATTATTTTGAAAGGATTACTAACTGCATATTTGTGAGATTGATAATAAGAAGTGTAAACTTTGTTGATGCCCAAAAATGCACAGGGCCCAAAAAACGAAGTTCAAATCTAATAACTATTTTGTAATATGAAAAAGGTATGTACGCGTGTCCAAGTCATGCTTAGGGAATTTTAGTGGGCTATGATTTGGTGGACTATGAGAGCATAAACGTGTCACTTATTTTATGGTTTAAGTAGTTCTTTACCTGCTTGGAGGCATTGAACTCATTGAGCTAAAAGAATAAGTTGGACAAATGAAGGGGGGAAAAAAAAACAATCCGCTTCTTCACTTCAACTAGTCCAGCAAGCCCAATTTTTTAATTATCTCATTAGAATATTCATTAAGTAGAGAGCCAAAATTAACCTTTCGGATTTGTCCAGGGCCAGAGGTAGTGTCCACTCATATTTCAGCATCTGCTATATGTTTGACTATCACGTAGAAAACACATTGCTCAGCTGAGTATATATCCAAAGTACTTAGACAACCTAAAATAGAGTTCCCAAAGAAGTCTATTGGTCGTCAATCCCCATGTAAATTTTTCCACAAAATTAAAGTTTGAAAATGTGCAAATATTAATTTAAATCTCTTCTAGTTCTCAATACTACATTGATTAGCTATGCAAGAGTAACTAAGTGTGGGAATGGAACAAAAATTCTTCCTCTCCAGGTAAGGGAGCTAACTAGCTTCTCCAGAGGCTAATTAGGTAGAGAAGTTTTCCCACACTATAAATACCCCTTCACCTTAGACAGCGAGAACACACAGAAACGTTCTCACTTTCTCTAAAAAAGATATATGCTGAAAGATTTCTTATGCTCTCAAAGGTCTTAAGAGCAAGTATGGAAGCCTCAATCTATAGGTCCCTTACCAAGACCGTACATTTTTCATAATCATCTCCTTCCTGTTAATATCTGTTACGAGAAATTATTTATCCTTAGATGTTTTATTTGATTTCTTGGCCATAAACTTTCTCTGGTGAGTTTTTGGTCTTTAGTCTTTTTTTGTGATTTCGTGGTTAGAGACTTTCTTTGGACATTCGTTGTCCTTGGTCTTCTTCTTTAAATTCGTGGTCAGAGAATTTAGCTGGAGACTTTTTGCCTTTAGTCATCCTTTTTGACTTTGTGGCTAGAGACTTTCTCTGAAAACTCTGTCTTAAGGGGGTGTTTGGTGTGTTAGTTTGAGTTGAAATATTTTAGTTGTAATAGTAAATTTTTTAAAATTTTCAGAAAAGACAAAAAACTTTTTGGGAAAAAGACAAAAACTTTTTAGGAAAAAGACAAAAAAAAGTTTGAAATGAGTTGGAAATGAACTGCTTACCAAACAGGGCCTAAAAGTTTTATTTATTTTTCTTACCAGAGGCCTTTCTCCTTTACCTCCATAAAATTATTTATGCACTCCTCTCACCTCTTCTTGCAATTTACCAATAAAAGAAAAATTAAAAAAAGTGTTAAATTTTATAAAAATATTATAAATATATTTTTAAGCAAGTTAACTATCACAAGAAAGGACAATAAAGTAGTTAAAAAAATAAAAATAAAATAGTACCTTGTCAACGACTTCTACCACATATCAGATTTCTCAATCTTATTTGCATGTGAGTCGAACAAATTCTACTTTTACCAAAGAAATTGAAAGGCTGATCGACGAGATAGAGAAATATTTATATTTATATTTTGGATTTTCTGTGTTAAATTTTTCTTTGTTTATTTTCTTGTTAATTATTAATGCATAAAATAATTTTACATTAATTACTAAGAACGTGTTTTTTTTTTTTTTTTTGGGTGGATAAAGGGTTTATTTTTTTAACTTTCTTTTTTTTTTTTTTTTTTTTTGAAAATTTAGAGGATAATTTTGTGATAGTTATAAAATTCAGGGATCCTTTTTGGATTATCAGAAACATAAGGACGTACTTTTTGGATACTCCCGTATAATTTCAAGTGGGAAACAGTCTATGAATTCATGCCAAAAAAAACCAAAAAAGAAATTCAAAAACTCAAAATTCCCTCCAAGCAATGGCGGAGCTCAGCAATGGCGGCGTCTTGTCGTCGGCACAGGAGTGGGACGGCGACGACGATGACGACGAACGCTTCACCGAAGAAGACCTCGAGGCCATCGAAGTTGTCTTCCAATCCGTCTCCAAGAAGCCACGACGCGAGCAAGACCTCGTCAATGGCCGCCGATTGCCCAACTCCATCCTCGCTCTCCAGCATCCCGACTCCTTCTCTCTCTCCCCCTTCCAAGGTTTCTCTCTTGCTTACTCTTCCCTCCGTTTACTGTTTGGATTCCGAGAAAACGGAAAATTGGGGATTTTCCCCAATTTCATCAGTTTATTGGACAGTAATATCTAAAATGTGGCAATCGGAAGATGAAACGTAATTTGAGCTCCGTTTCCATGGATCTTTTGTTTGTACTCAAGTTGGTGTAAAATTTCTGTTTGTTTTCCAAGAAAATATTGTATTTGGTATTAAATGAAAATTTAAATCCTCTTATTAGTCACATACTAGGAAAACATCTGAATTATGGAAATCTGAAACAGAACTTGATGTTTGCAATTGTAATGAATATTAGTTATGTATTGTGCACATTTTCTCAAGTTGTTCTACAGGGGATTGGTAAAATGCAAATGTGGTATTTTCTCTTTCTTTAGTTTCTAGTTGTAGGGCATGTTTACATAGAGTTTAATGGGAGAAGCAATGGATTTGGAAAGGAAAGATAAGGAATAAGAATGAGGAACGTCGTAAGGAAGTAGAATTGGGAACAATCAGATCCTCTTTCTAGCGTACTAAGCTTAGGAATAGGAATCTAACTTAATTTAATAGTTAACATTATTCTTGTCTATAAGTAAATAATCATTGACTACATCCCGTTTATTCTTATTTACCGGAAAGCAATGTCAAGGCGGGAGTTAGGATTGACATTTCTTCTCCTTATTTCCTGTATCACGTGGGCTTCCTTAGATTGCCATTCTTGATTTTGTTAGTACCAAGTACTCACATGAATTGGTATGAAAGAGAAACACTCCTGGCTTTCGCTTTACCATTCATGTGAAGCAAACATAACCTGTTTGAATATCGTGATGGCGAGAATTGGGAATGCTAGGGATGAATGAGGGAGTAGGTTCTACTCACCACTTTTGAGGAAAAATTTTTAATAATGGCAACTTGATTTCAACTTTTTCCCCCTCTTTTTTGAGTTTTATTTAACTTGCATTGGTTTATAACTACTGGACCTGATAATTTGAGGACTATTTTCATTAATCTTTTGTATGTACTGTAAATTAGATAGAGTTCATATGATATCAGTCTCTCTTCTTCTTTCTTTCTTTCTTTTTTTTTTTTTTTTGAAGCAGCTAACTTAAAAATGAGATATCCTGAGATGACGTTCAAAGGCCGGATTCCGTATAGCAGGACTGAAATTGAGGTGGAGAGAGCTGCAATGGAGCTTTTAAAGACTATTGAAGCGAAGAAAAATGAAGCGAGTCTGCCTGCAATTGGGTTTGATCTTGAGTGGAGAGCCTAATTTAGAAAAGGTTTGTTGTGTGTCTTTTATTAGGTTCTGTAGCATACTATCAAAGGCATATTGCAACACAAGAGCAAGTTGGATTCAGTAATATTTGTTATACGTCTCAAGTCACTTTTCTCATTTGGATAAACCATCAATTATCTTCAACTAAAAGCATGCTAATGTAATTTCCTATATGATTCAACTTAAGTTTTAAGTCTGTATATTGACAACTGTCATTCAGTAGGTAATCTCAATTCTTTCTCAATCATTGATTCTGCCGTGTCCTTCATAGGGAGTCTTAAATAAATTAGCTGTCTGACTGTCTCTCAGTTCAGTTTCTTGGCACTGAAGAAGGATAAGATTAAGCTTAAATAAATTAGCATTTTTTGGTATGAAGTATCTGCACGTTCTTTGAATTTTTTTAACCTTCATTCATATTCTATTTGTACACATCCAACATGATAAAGCATTTAAATGAGATATGTACTGCCTAATATTTTAGATTGAAGTACTGCTCAATGGCTTGTGTGGGGGTTTGACTAATTTGTTGGTTTCTTGTAGCAGTTGTTGTTTTTTGAAACTAAATTAATAAATGATACTTTATAATCGGAGTATGATAATCTCGGAAATAAATCTAAAACTGCAGGTGCTCCACCTGGGAAGGCTGCGGTTATGCAAATATGTGCGGACACTAGTCATTGTCATGTAATGCACATTATTCACTCTGGAATACCTAAAAGCCTGCGGTTACTTCTTGAGAACTCTATGCTTCTGAAGGTAAGTAATCTAGGCTACAAGAGCTGCAGCCTTTTCTATATGGATTTGCAAATTTTTCTTTCTTAGAAGTACACACCATTTGTAGTAGTTTAATGTGGCATTTTGTACATCCCCAGGTTGGAATCGGCATTGGCAATGATGCAGTTAAGGTTTTCAAAGATTATAATGTATCTGTGAAAGCAGTGGAGGATCTT
Source organism: Ficus microcarpa (assembly GCA_025413485.1). Classification (NCBI taxonomy): domain Eukaryota; kingdom Viridiplantae; phylum Streptophyta; class Magnoliopsida; order Rosales; family Moraceae; genus Ficus; species Ficus microcarpa. The sequence continues at coordinate 11,681,481 of CM046382.1, read as the reverse complement.
TCTTATCTAGCTAATTAAAAGCTTAGCGGAGATTCTCAAAAGTGGTCTTGCCTCTCTAACTGAGAACCTAATCTCCAAACAGGTGTTAATTTGTTTTTGCATTTTTATGTTTTCTCGCAATAATTTTTCTGGGAATTTGTGGTCCACAACGAATATTTTATTCTTGAAATATCTCACTAAAGCAACTAAACCTGTAAGGTTGGTTAATGTTGCCCGTAAACAAAGTCAATATGAGCACTGTCAATTAGCTTCCCGTGTCTGTCGTAACAAACTTTTGCATAGGCTCCTGCTCTATGCCTTTAATAGGTTTCATCTCAATGCAATTTCGTATAATTAGTTGTTCATGATGCATTTTAAGCTCGCAATGGGTTCTCTATGAATGCCCTTGCTATGGAAGTGGAGGTAGAGCTGAATGCATAGTCCACTATCACCGAGGCATTACTTTCTTGAATGTAGTTTTATAGTATTTTCACTATGATTTACTCAAGTGTTGCTCTCGATGTATTTTTTCTTTTCTTCAAATTTTCATTGTAGCAATATCCTTTTTTTTTCAAATAAAAAATCGTTTGAGTTATCGTGGTAAAATATATCTAACGAAACTTTCAAAATCATGCAGCTTCCAAAGCCCAAAAAGATTCGACTAGGAAATTGGGAGGCCAAAGTCTTATCCAAGGATCAGTTACGCTATGCTGCCACCGATGCATTCGCATCATGGTATTTATACGAGGTAGTTAGTACTCTCAATACCTTTTGATGATATAAAGGCTGTCGCTCCTATTACCATTGATGATGTTGTTGTGTGGTTAAACAGGTTTTAACAAGTCTCCCTGATGTGGAAAAGGTTGCTACTGACAAGACAAGTGAGGAGGTAACTGATGGGTCACCAAAGCAAACAAGGCCTTGATGCCAGAACAAGGGGTCAGGCTGTTAATTCATATGAAAATGCTAACCAAACTTTAAATTTATATGGTTTGTGGACCAATTGGTCCAACCTCGATTGGGACTCAGTGGAGGACACGTAGATTTTGTTGTATCTCAAGAAAAGCCAACCAACTATGCTGTTATCCACTTCATACCAGCCTCACAACTTCTTTCGTCTCTTGTTGCTATCGGAGCTTGATTGTGGAAATGGAATATAGGAAGCGTGATCCTTCGGTGAGATCAAAGGCCAAAGGTGCCAACTTTGGTCAGTATACTTATGTTCGTGACTGTCACTGTTGTAGTTGTTTTTTTTTTTTTTTTTTGTTTTTTGTTTTTTGTTTTTTGTTTTTTCTTCCGCATCATTAACTTTTGTATCATTTCTCACATTTCAATCACTTGCATTCAAATACTCCGTGAAGCGATCAGACAACCTAGAAGTGGCCAACTTTTTTTTTTTTTTTTTTTTTTTTTTTTTTTTTTTTGTGGCATACAATGAAATGAAAGGTTTTGCTAAACCATTTATTCTCACCAACCATTAATTTTGATTAAATAGCTTTGAATCTGATATATTTCTGGATCTACATGGATGTTATTGGATTTTTGCATCATTGATACATGGGGCGACCAGGTCTATTGGCTTGACTCCATCTAGAAAGACAATGGAGTTGATCTAACATTGGTGTTGGAAAGGTAAGCTTCCGAGTATTGTTAATACAGGATCAATTAAGCTAGAATTCAAACAATATGACACTAATTTTGCTAGCTAATTAGTTTTAACCTTTGTTTAGCGTTCTTCAGAACAATCTGGGATTGTCAAACATCTTCTACACCGTAAGATACATATGGAATAACATCAAACACGAGTGCGACCAAATTTCAGGACATATTGCAAGTAAGTATTTCCTTTTTATGTTCTAGTAATCTTCGTTCATACACTTATATTTATCTTCATTCACGTCTTTCATGTAGTTCTCTGGAATTACCACGTATATTATTTCTTGCTTCCTAAGAAGTTTGGAATTACTTGGGACAATTTGAGCAAGAATTACTCAAACGGTGGTTGGTACTTTTTTAATTTTAGTTTGTACTTAAATTTTTACCTTCCAAGGACTACTAATGTACTTCAAGTGTTTTTTGGTGAGAATGTAGATGAACTACGAGTGGCTTGATCCCTTAACTAGGTATATACGCAGCTAAGCTTTGGCTAGTCCAGTCACAAATAAATAATTTATATATGTTTTTTTCTTAATTAAACAGCTTATCTTTCTTAATCAATTGAGTTTGGTGTTGAGATATTGACAGCTTTGTATTATCTTAAAAATTTCAATTATATTGAGCAGAATAACATTGGTCTATTTCTTGTGTTGCTGAACCAGAACATGGGCTTGGCAACCTGTAGAAAAGGTCAACAAAAGGTAGAAAAATTTGGAGTTGTCCCTAACACTCCGTTTGGTAAGAAGGAAAGAAAATATGAGGGAAAGCAAAACTAAAATAGAAAGAAAATTGTAAGGAAAGAGAAGATTTTGATTTTCCCTTTAATTGTTTGGTATGAGAATGCGGAAAGAAAATGATTTGACCTTCTCTTTATTTGATATTGTAAGTAAAACCATAGGGATGGAAAACTTATATTACAAAATTACTATTTTTTCCTATTACTATCAATCATTTTTTGTAGGAATTTTCATGGACAAGAACAATTGTGTAATTTTACTTTTATATTTTGTGTGAATCTTTTTCCTCCCAAAATCCTTCCGCAGTGGGAAAGATTAATTTTGATGGGATCAACTACATGGTTCTTCCACCCACTTTTCCTTTCCATCCAAAATTCAACCTGACAAACACCTCAAATTATCAATTTCTATAATAAGACTTCTCATACATTTTCTTTCCTTCCGCTTTTCTCTCATAGCAATTATGGCATAATGCGACAATAGGAAGTTGAGTTGTTGTTCTAACTTGAAAAAAAAAAAAAAAGTGTTCTCTAAAACAAGTACTATTTCACTTTATACTGATCTTGTCTTGTTCCCTCGTCAAATGTCTTTTATTTATTGTCCTTTCTCAATGCTTTTTTTTTCTTCTTTCTTTTTTGTTGAAGCTTTGTTAGAATGGTCCCCTCTAAAATTTTGAAGAACGTATTGCAATGAAACTCAAACAGATATATTTGGAGATAATACAAAACAAAATAACTAAATCTCTAACTACAATTTGTTTAGAACGCAAATGTTGTGAGAGTTGGTATGCTTTCTTAGCGCTCTGAATAGTTGCAAGATATAAGCGAATAGTAGGAGTGGCAATTCGTGTCACCTGTCGAGTTTATGTTGTGTTAGAGTCGTGTCGATTTTTTTCTTTTCCGACCCGAACACGACCCGTGACATGAAAACGACATTAAATCGCGACACGTACACGACATGAACCCGTCACGGGTGGACACGATACGAACCGAAATTGACCCGCGACACGAAATTGACATGAAATTTGACCCGAATTGGACACGAAATTTGATCCGAAATTGACACGAAAAAAAAAAATGGTCGTGTTCGGGTTCTACGGGTCCAACCCGAACACAACCCGTTTTTTCTAGTGTCAATTTTGAGGTGATCCGAATTTGACCCGATACCTATTTTTCCCAATCCGGACGTGCGAAATTCATGTCGTTTTCGAATCGTGTCGTCGTGTCGTGACCCGTATTATCACTCCTAGCGAATAAAATGTTTTCCTTTTCTAGTTTCCTGTACACTAAAGGGGCTATCCACAATTTCCTTTTTTTTTTTTTTCCCTGGTGGAGCCGATATTGCAAATGTTGGAGGATACATAATATATATGATTTTTTTTTTTGTTCTGAGGGCCACTTATCGTAATTATTGTAAATAATTATAGCTGTAGCTTTTCTTTTCTTTTCTTTTCTTCCTACTAATGCTAAACTTGTTTTTGAGTATAAATTAGATATTATAAACTTTAGTTTAATATTTTTATTATTTTTGAGAAAACTTTATAATTATTTTGACCTTGTAAACTTTATTAAAGATGTGATCCAATTATTATTGGGTCTGACCCAACTTAAATCCTTTTGGTAAACAACCCAAAAAAAAAAAAAAAAAAGGTGTGTAACCCAATTATTATTAGGTGCACGTGGAATCATTTGAACAAGAAAAATGAGAGTCAATCAGACTCAAGCACTTTTATAAATAATTTTTTAAAAGTTTTAATTATTAAAATGATTTTAATACGACTAAGAATAATCGATTTTTTAGATGGTCATTCATATATTAAAATTAAATAATATTATTTGTTAATTTTAATTTTTGAGGTTGTTATTTTAGCAAATAGTCTGAAAAATGAAGGTGTTTCTATAGTTTAACATTCACTTATACTTACAAAAGATAAACAAATAAAGATCATTCGCTGTTATTTACAAGGACGTTCATTCCTAGGTGGTGACTTCTCATAGGAAATGAGGTGTTTTATTACTTGGTATTAGACATGCAGTAATCAAAAGAAATCACACATGTTTATCTTTTAGGATTATTTAGATTAAGTTAAGTATATATTTTTGTTAGTTTGGATCTTTTATATTCATCAGATTAATCATATTCAAATTCTCTAATCTAATTAATCAATGTCTATTTCCTATGTTTCTAGTGAATCACTCTAATATTTTTATTAATCTTTCTCAAATATTAATAATTTATTATAATAAGTCTTATCAACTTTCAGTCTCAAATAGCTTATCATAATTCATTAAGAATAAAAAATTCATGATGGTGCACAAGTTTCATAACTATCTCTAACTTATGACAATCTTACGGTAGATTAAACAGGACTTATTCAATTATTACTTCTTAATCTTAAACCAAATGTCAAATCATGCAAAAATTAGCCAGAAATGCATAAGTATTAAGCATAGATTAAAACACTTAATATAGAACTGGAATATAATATCAATTAACTAAAAATAGAAAAACTCAAATAATCATAATCCGGCAAGATTGTATTCCTATAAAAGAAAATTAGTTCATTAATAAAAATAGAAATTTACAAAATAAAAGTTTAATCATTCTCTAAATACAAAAATAAAAAGACAAGAAAACCCAGTTTGGAGGTGTCACAAGTCTCCAAAGCCCTCTCCTAAATTTTCTTCTCCCTCTGTTCTTGATGATTTAAGATAATCTCTTTCTAATTTTGTAGTAAACCAAACCTAAAATTTAAAATATTTTTTCTCTTCTATTTCTTCTTTGGATTTCATCTTCTCTCGCAACTAAAAGACTCTTTACATGGAGCCCAAGGCTCCTTTTTTTAAATCTCAAAGCCAACGCCTTTAGCCGTAGGTTTTTCCCTTTTTTTTGTTTTGTTTTTGTTTTCTTTTATCTGCTGTAAACTAACGCACAGCAGCTCTAGGGACCCACATGGATAGGTGGCAATGGACAACTGAGAGAGGGCTTACCTGGGACAAGTGGCATGCTTTGGCTGGCTGAAGCACGCAAGCGCATAGGAGCTCAGTGGAACGTGAAGCACCGAATTCGGCACAACATTGAATGCGCTAACACGCTCTAGGACATGCGTTTTTGTGCAAGTGAAGCGCACTCGCGATCGGGAGGAATGATGGAGCTCATTCGATGGTCTAGAGAGCGCGTGGGTGTGCGTGGGTCTTCCTGAGAGTGATGGATGATGACTTTGAATTTCCTTTTGTAATTTTGAATTTTGTTTTTATCAAATTTTAATTTCAAATTGTCACTTTTAACCTTATTAACATAATCAACCGTCACACTTAAAAAATAATAATAAATTTAAAGAAAAGTTAAGATAGATCACTAAGATTATAGTAAAAATATAAGTTTAATAATGCTAAAATAACTCTATTTATAGAGTTATCAATAAAAACAAAATTAAAAATTATACTAAACGAGTCTATTGTATTTCTTTTTAGATTTAGATTTTTTTTTTCTACAAACTTATGGTCCTGCTCGAAGTAGAAGGCAAAGCTACAACTCTAAATAACCAAGGGGATTGGTGGGGCTCAAACCCTGGTAGGTGGAGTTGTTGGGTCTCCAAGTGTGGGACCCAACTTGCATCCTTTTTGATAAATAACCAAAAAAAAAAAAAAAAAAAAAAGGTGTGGAACCAATTCTTATTAGGTGCATGTGGGATTATTTGTACATGAAAAATGAGAATCAATCAATAAAAACGACTGAAACATTTTTTTAAATAATTTTTAAAAATTTTATTATTAAAATGATTTTAATATGATTAAGAATGACCAGTTTTTTTAGATGTTTGTTCCTATATTAAATTTAAAAAAATATTATTTTGTTAAATTTAATTTATGAGGTTGTTATTTTAGCAAGTAATCCAAAAAAAAAGAAGGTAATTCTATTGTTTAACATTTCCTTATACTTGGAAAAAAAAATTATTCACTGTTATTTACGAGGACATTCATTCCTTAGCTGTGACATCTCATAGGAAATGAGGTAATTTATTACTTGGTATTAGACATGTAGTAATCAAAAGAAATCACATATGTTTATCTTTTAGGATTATTTATATATAATATTTAGAATTGAGTTAAGCATATATTTTTGTTAGTTTGGATATTTATAAATAGCTCAATCATTGTAATTTTATCAAAAGAGTTGACTGATTAATGAAATTATATTTTGTTTGCTATTGCAATAATATAAAATCCTTGCATCTTTTTCTCTCTTCATCTCTTTTCTCTATTTCGTATTGGATATTTCTCACGTCATGTATATATATATATATATATATATATATATGTCAATTTCTGTAGGAATCTTTCCTTTATTACTTGCAATGAAATTTAAAGTTTTAAACGGACACGCTGAAAAAGTTCCAAATTTGGACAAGTATGGACAAATGGATTTGTTTTATTTATTTATTTATTTAAATTAGTTTTATCTATGCGTTCTTTCTCACATGATACTTTTTTGTTTTTGTATTTTTTTTAATTGGTAAATACCAAACTCTCCATTAAATCAATCTGATCTACATAATTTTTTTTTTTACACTTGCTAAGGATCATTGGACTCACCGAACCTAAACCTTTAAACCCATCCTTTCTTTCACCAACTGAACTAGTCCTAGTGGCTTTAGGATTCTTTTTGTTTGAACTTTGTTGGACTTACCTATTATAATCTTTTTACATGTTAATGCATTTCACCTGGGGGGAGTGTTGAAGATTGAATTTTGGAGATATTTATGTTCGAGATAAGATATGGTTTTGGAGATGTGTGTCTAAGGTAAAAAGTTTTGAGAAAAAAGTGTAAAAAGTTTTGAGAAAAAAGTATATTTGGACCTTTTGTTTTATATTGAAGAACATTTGGAATAAAATGTGTTTTGCGATGCGTGTTTTGGGAAATTAATAGTAATTATTAAAGAATATAAACATTTTTTTCCTAAATCCAACAAGAACCAACTTGGTTTGTTAGAACAACCTGGCGTTTACAAAGGACGGAAAAAATGGGGAAAAGTGGGTGTGGTAGCGTCTGTCACCTTTGTTTTCTTTTTTGGTTTAAATTCATCAATTGACTTTAACTGCACTATCCGACTTCCTCTTAAGCATTTTAATTAAGAAGATGATACAAAAGGGAAAAGAGAGTATAAAAATTTAACATAGTTTAATAATGAGTCATTCACAAATTAAAAAAATAGAGAAGATTCACTAATAAATTAAGAGCACTACAAACACATTCCATATAAATATAAAGTGTAATTACAAAATCTGACCAGTTAACGAATTTTTAAAACCAAGAGATTTAGTCAAAAAGATATCACATAATTTTATTATTATTATTATTTAGTAAGGTATCACAGCAATTACAGCTAGCTATGTCTATTTTTATTGTTATGGTAATTTAAAAAAAAAAAAAACCGAGCAATCCAAATAGATGTACTAATATTTAGATGTCTAAGTTTCCGTTTTGTAAGTTAGTTGAAAATAAAATTTTTTTTTTTTGTTGAAGTTGATTAATTTTTTAAAAATTAATTATAAATTTTATTAATTAAAAAAATAAAAAAAATATTATTTAATTAAAATTAAATTAATTTATCAAACGGAACATTAATAGACTTTAACAGGAAAGAATGTGGATGATATAATGGTTACTTGCATCGAAATTCCGAAGGTATTTATCTTTCAATTGAGAAAGGTTGCATTATTGTAGGTAGTGGAAGACTACTCAAAAGTGTAATGCCATGAAAAGTCACCATGCAGATCACTGAAAGTCTTCCCGGGAAATTTCTTGGCAAATGCATATATAGCTTGACTTGTTGACCCTCTACTTTAATATGGTAAATAATATATACATAAATAAGACAGGTCTGATTTCTGACAGCTTCACATATAGCAAATTTCATGTAGTTTATTGTGAACTCTTGGATCATAAATGAGCAGTAAGATTTGAAGAGAGATAGGCATCTTAATAAACACAATCTGACACGCACTGAACACCGAAAAGTACTTTAAGTTAATACGCGTTCATTCTAATATGATTATTTTTAATCTTTTATCTTTTATTTTTTAATTGGTAAACGCCCAACACTTCATTAAGTCAATCTAATCTGCATAATTTTTTTTTTCTTTTTTACACTTATTAAAGATTGTTATCAGATCTAAACTCTCAATTCCTCCCTTTGTCTTATCAACTGAACTAATCTCAGTGCTTTTAGGATTCTTTTTGTTTGAACTTTACTGGACTTACCTATCATAATCTTTTCATACGTCAATGCACTTCACCCGCAGACAAGGATAAATTGTTATGGGCCTATTTAGGGGGAGTTTTGAAGATTGAATTTTGAAGATATTTGTGTTAAAGATGAGATTTGATTTTAGAAATGTGTGTGTGAGGTAAAAAGTAAAAAAAAAAAAAAAAAGTATATTTGGACCTTTTGTTTTGTGTTGAAGAACATTTGGAATAAAATATCTTTTAGGATGCATGTTTTGGAAACTAATATTAATTATTTAAAAAAAAACAATTTTTTCCTATATCAAACAAGAACCAACTTAGTTTGTTAGATCAACCTGGCGTTTACGAAGGAGGGGATAAAATGTGGAAAAGTGGGTGCAGCAGCGTCTATCATATTGGAAAGGGGGAGACTATTGAACAATGCAACCCATATGGAGTTCACTGTTGAACTTCGAAATGGCATCAACCCAAATGCAGTGCCAACCACATAATAACTAGAAACCAGACGTGAAAACTACATCTCCAGAGGCGCTCAAGCGGGGCCTAAATTGTAAGCAATGGAAGACAATTAATTCCAAAATGCACAGCATATACAAAAATATTATATATATATATATATATATTTGTATGCATGTATTGTTGGAATTTGTTCATATATAAACTTTAGTGTTGTTGGGTATTGACAACTAAGTCGAAAGGTCCCATATGGAAAAAGAATAAAAGGGTTGAGCACTTTGCCTTCGTTTAGTGTTACGGTTGGAGTTGAAATTTTTAAATTGGAGTTGGTGGACTTTTCAAAAATTAGTTATAATTTTTATTGATTTTCTAAAAAAAAAGACAAAACTAAGATAAAAATTTTGAGTTTGAGTTAATTTACCAAATGTGATAAGTTTTGCTATCCTTGAAAGGGTAACAGATGAGATATGGGAAGAGCCAATGTGGCTGACACACATAGGCGGTGAGACTGTAAATGTGCTTTTGATGCTTATTAGGCACACTTGGTACTTGGAAATATGGTGCGTGTGCGTGACACGTGATGCATTGTGATTAAACTTCTATTAAATAAAATGTTTTATTTTTTATTTTATGTTAAATTTAAATTTAAATTCTTAAAAGATGTAACATTTTGAAGGGTTGTATTTTTTTAGAAAAAAATATATTTTTTCAATGATAGTTTTTTTCTCAAAAGATATCACCAAAGGTTGTCAAACTTGTATAAAGAGTTGCAGAGAAATCAGATCATACTTACTGAAAATTCGATTTCTCTCTGTCTTCCACTACTATTCTTCCATAAATATTGTGTTTTTTTTTTTTTTTTACTTTGCAAATTTTCATTTTTGCTTGGTGTAAATTTCGTTTTTGAAGGCTTGTCATGTCTTGAAAGCGGTTTGCTATCAACCTAAAGCAATCTCATTTCGAAAGAGGACAAATGACACTTTAAGAAAAGGGTATTTATTACGTGTTTCAAGTGTCGATATTCAAATTTCTAGCATGTATAGAAATTTAATTTGTTTTCTTTTCTGGTTTCTTGTACTGGAGGACAGTCTCGGAAGAGCCAAGTGAAATCTCTGTGTAAATTCATCTTAATGACTTTAACCGTACTACTCGATTTCCTCTGAAGCATTTACACATGAAAAATTAATTAAGAAGATGATACAAGAGGGAAAATAGAGTATAAAAATTTAACATGGTCCAATATTGAGTCATTCACAATATAAAAAAAAAAAAATAGAGAAGGTTCACTAATAAATTAAGAGTGTTGATGGCGCAAATTGATTCAACCACAGAACCTTGTTCCGAGGCAGACTGATCAGGCGGAGGTTGTAAAGCCGTAATCTTCCGTTCTCAGGGAAATCCATGGATCGAGAACCCGACCAGGTAAGAACTTCTCGGGGAACTCCGTTATCCCGACCAGATTTTCACCGCCACCGACATTGGCCGTGTACCCCGGGGAGTTGGTGGTCAAAGCCGGTGCAGTTGGTCTGGACAGGTCACCCCTTGTGAACCTTGAGTCATCCAGCGTATCCCTTGTTGTCCGCACCACTCTGCCCCTCACATGCTGGTGGCGACACCGTATCACAGCACTCAGTTCGTCGCCTGACACCTGACACGCCGCCTGTCGCGGTGCCTATCCCATCGCCGATATCCGTCGCCTGTCTGTTCTGATACTATGACCACTTGTGTTAGTGCTAGCTTACCCTAGTGCCCCCCGGTGCGAGACCACAGATATGCGGCGTCAGCCCATTGGGCCAACGGTGCCTGCGCACTTACAACACGTCTCCCTATTAGAGACACTCGATGTTTAACCTGATGGGCCCCCGAACGCCCGAGTCTGCGAGGAACGACTATAAATGAAAGGTTAACACATTAATGTAGGTATGGACATTTATTCCTTATCAAAACTCTGCCCCTCTGCTTGTTCATCAGTACCATTGCTGACTTAAGCATTGCAGTGCCTGTGGCAGACACCCCATCGGTGTCCCCATCACTTTGAGGTGCTTTCTTTTTGCAGGAGATCAGCCGCAGAGTGATTGTGCAAGATTGGTCGTACTAGATGACCACCTCGGGTGTTGTGCTGAAGATTTTCGGCATCAACAAAGAGCACTATAAACACATTCCATATAAATATAAAGTGTAATTACAAAATTTGACAGGTTAATGAATCTTTAAAATCAAGAGATTTATTCAAAAAGATATCACATAATTTGATTATTATTATTATTTAGTAATGCTTTAAGAAAATGGTATTTATTACGTGTTTCAGGTGTCTACAATCAGATTTTCCGACATGTGTAGAAATTTCATTTGCTTTCTTTTCCAGTTTTTTGTACTAGAGGACAGTCTCGGAAGAACCAAGTGAAATTTTCATGTAAATTCATCTTGATGACTTTAACTATACTACCCGACTTCCTCTGAAGCATTTACACATCGACGATTAATTAAGAAGATGATACAAAAGGGAAAAGAGAATATAAAAATTTAACATGGTCCAATATTGAGTCATTCACAAATTAAAAAAAAAATAGAGAAGGTTCACTAATAAATTAAGAGCACTATAAACACATTCCATATAAATATAAAAGCGTTATTATAAAATCTGACCGGTTAACGAATCTACAAAATCAAGAGATTTATTCAAAAAGATATCACATAATTTTATTATTATCATTATTTAGTAAGATATCACAGCAGTTACAGTTAGCTACGCATATCATTATTGTTATGATAATTTAAAGACCAAAAAAAAAAAAAAAAACCTTAGCAATCCAAACAGGTGTACTAATATTTGGATGTCTAAACCTCCATTTTATAAGGTAGTTGAAGATAAAATTCTTAAATAGAATTGATTAATTTTTTAAAAATTAATTATAAATTTTATTGATTAAAAAAGCATAAATTAAAATAAAAAATATAATTTAATTAAAATTAAATTAACCTATTAAACTGAGCATTAATAGACTTTAACGGGAAAGAAGGCGGATGATAAAATGGTTACTTGCATCGAAATTCCAATTGAGACTTTTTAAACAGAGGTTGCATGATTGTAGGTAGTGGAAGGCAATTCAAAAGTGTAATGCAATGAATACTTACTATGGACAATCACTGAAAGTCTACCTGGGAAATTTCTTGGCAAATGCAGATATGGCTTGTCTTGTCGACCTTCTTCTTGCTTTAATATGGTAGGTAAATAATATATACATGAATAAGACAGGTCTTCCGACAGCTTCACATGCAGCAAATTTCAGATAGTTGAGTGTGAACTGTTATTGTCGGAGTGATAAATGAATTTGAGTTAAAAATTTTAAATTTTTAATAGTAATTTTTGTTAATTATCCTTCAATTGAGGAGTAATAAATAAATTTAAGTTAAAAATTTTAAATTTTTAATAGTAATTTTTGTTAATGAACCTTCAATTGAGACTTTTTAAACAGAGGTTGCATGATTGTAGGTAGTGGAAGACAAGTCAAAAGTGTAATGCAATGAATACTTACTATGGACAATCACTGAAAGTCTACCTGGGAAATTTCTTGGCAAATGCAGATATGGCTTGTCTTGTCGACCTTCTTCTTGCTTTAATATGGTAGGTAAATAATATATACATGAATAAGACAGGTCTTCCGACAGCTTCACATGCAGCAAATTTCAGATAGTTGAGTGTGAACTGTTATTGTCGGAGTGATAAATGAATTTGAGTTAAAAATTTTAAATTTTTAATAGTAATTTTTGTTAATTATCCTTCAATTGAGGAGTAATAAATAAATTTAAGTTAAAAATTTTAAATTTTTAATAGTAATTTTTGTTAATGAACCTTCAATTGAGACTTTTTAAACAGAGGTTGCATGATTGTAGGTAGTGGAAGACAAGTCAAAAGTGTAATGCAATGAATACTTACTATGGACAATCACTGAAAGTCTACCTGGGAAATTTCTTGGCAAATGCAGATATGGCTTGTCTTGTCGACCTTCTTCTTGCTTTAATATGGTAGGTAAATAATATATACATGAATAAGACAGGCCTTCCGACAGCTTCACATGCACCAAATTTCAAATAGTTGAGTGTGAACTATTATTGTCGGATTGATAAATGAATCTGAGTTAAAAATTTTAAATTATTAATAGTAATTTTTGTTAATTTTTTTAGAAGAGATAAATTTTTTTTTAGAAAGATAAAAAATTTTAAAAAAAATTAAAAATTAAGATAAAAATTTTAAGTTTAAACTCACGAACTAAACGAGATCTTAGATCATAGATGAGCAGTAAGATTTGAAGAGAGATAGCAACGGCGTCCTAATTAACGTAATCTGACACACACTGAATGTCCAAAAGTATTTTAAGTTAGTATAAAGAATAAATTTTAGTAAGAAAAAAATAAAGAAAAGTACATATGGTCTTATCTACTATGTGAACAAACAGTTGTATTAATATTTGGATGTTTAAGTTTCTATTTGATAAATTAATTGGAGGTAAAATTTTTAGATTAAAATTAATTAATTTTTTAAAAATTAATTATAAATTTTATCAATTTTTTTAAAAAAAATAAAAAATAAAAAAAATATAATTTAATTAGAATTAAATAAATTTATTAAAGGAAACATAGATATACTTTGACGAGAAAAGAAGGTGGTTGATATAATGATGACTTGCATCGAAATTTCAATGATACTGACCTTTCAATTGGGACTTTTTAAAGCAAGGTTGCATTATTGTAGGGAGTGGAAGACAACTCAAAAGTGTAATGCCATGAATAGTTACTATGCAGAACACTTTCTCCACCCGGGAAATTTATTGGCAGATGCATATATTGCTTGACTTGTTGACCTTAAACAGTTGCTTTAATATGCATAGACAAGATAGGCCTTGTTTTGGCAGCTTCATATGCAACAAAATTCAAACAGTTGATTGTGGACTCACATATTAGAAATAAACGGTGAGATTTGATGAGAGAAAGCAAGGGTGTTCTAAGAAACACAATTCGACACATACTGAATATCAAAAAGTACTTTAAGTAGGTATTTCATCTTAAATTTATATTTTATCTAAATTTTTATTTTTTTTAAAAAATTAATAAAAATTATAATTAATTTTTAAAAAATCAATCAAATCAAACATAACAATTTTCAATTCAAATTACTTCATCAAACAGAGTTTGAGTTAGTATAAAAGCTAAATTTTAATAATAAAAAAAAAAGATAAATTATGTAAAGAAAGGAAGGGAAGCAAGACGTGTGTTGCGGGTCCATCTCCTATACTTGCAATTCAACCGGTCTAGGAAAGTAAACATGGTTTTCCAACATAATAAAATTAAAAAAAAATAAAAGAGCTGATTGATTAGTGAAATTCTGTTTTATTTTCCATTGCAATAATGTGAAATCCTGATATCATTTTCTCTTCTTGCTATATTTTTCATTTTCTTTGAGAGGCTTCCTTTATTTCTTTTAATGAAATTTCATTGCGCACGCTGAGAAAGACCCTCTTGATCAAGTATAATTGAAGTAACAATTTTTATTTATATATTTAAAGGTTATTTTGCTCTTCATTTTAGATCTAAAATTTTCATTTTATTTTTAATCTTTTTCTGACTAATTAAAAGAAAAATTATAATTAATTTTTAAAAAATTAACTAATTTTAATAAAAAAGAATTTCATTCCAAATAAATACACATAATATAAGCCCATTTCTTTATATTAGTTTAATATACCTGTGCCTTCTCATAGGATTCCTTTTGTTTGAACTACCTCTAATTTCAGACTTTTCACACGTTAACGCACTTCACTAGAAGACAAGGATAACTTATTGAACTGTAGGCAGTAGACATCAATTCCAAAATGCACGGCACGCGCACGCACCACACGTATATATATATATATATATATATTTATTTATTTATAATTATAGGAAACTCGTCATCCATTTTCTACTAAATTTCCTTTGTTCTCTTTTCTGGTTTCCTGCACCGGAGGACTGTCTCGGAAGAACCAAGTGAAATTGTCAGGTAAATTCATCACTTGGACTTCAATGACCGGTTAGCTTGAAATTAATATATAGTACAATTTGTTGTCAATCTCATTTTCTTTTCAATAACACAAAATCAGTCTCTTGTTTCCAGGTTTTTTTTCCCCCCTCCTGCAAGGCCAATCGAGTACTACTTGATCCATTTTCTTTCAGTCTCTAAGTTATGGCTTGGCAGCTGATCTCCGGATGCCTGCAACTGCTCAAAGACATGGCTTCGCCGATGATTTCCGGCGCTGTGGAACAGTTGACATCGGATGCCTATAACATGACAAAAGAACAAGTGAAAGCGATCAAGGACGTTGATGAAGGAGTTGTAAATCTCCGCCGCGAGCTCACCAGCATTCAAGCCGTGCTCTTCGATGCTGAGAAGCGAGCGATCAATGATGCCAGCGTCCAAGACTGGTTGGATAAGCTCAAAGATGTGTCTTTCGACATAGATGATGTGTTGGATGAGTGGAATACGGCGGTTGGCAAATCAAACCTTGAGAAGGACGAAAAAGAAGGCGAAGATGCTCCTCCTCCAGCGAAGAAGGTACTATAATAGCCCGATCTAAATGCAGCCTTCATAAACATAATTACTTACTATAAAATTACAAAATTACAGATAAATTTTTTTTAACAGCGTAAACAAATCATAACTTACATAAAGTTTACGATCATTTTATTACTACCTAGTAATATCGATCGTAAATTCAAAACAAAGTTACATTTTTCAAAAGACTTGGATTTTGAAACATCTTTTTTATGAGATCTAAACCTGATTAATTAATAGACAATAATCGAATATTTATTTTAAAACATCAACCGGTCAAACTTCATTAAACTTAGCATAACTATATTACGTAACAACCGACTTTCCTAGCTGTTAGCTTTGTACGTAAGGATTAAAATTAGTAACTATGTTTCATAATTGGCCCTGGTGAATTTTCTTAGGTGAAATATGAGTTTATTGAACTTGTTAGACCCATGGCGTTTTTCTCTATAAACTTAGTTTTTTTTCCTTCTCTCTCTCTCTTTTTATTTATTTATTTATTTATTTTAATTATTACACTCTTTCTTTTCTTTTTAAAGTGATAGGTTTTGAGCCTATAGAAGCTCGTTCACAAAAAACTAGTTTTTGATCCAACATTAAACTAAACTATGTCATTTTATTAACTCCCCATTTTGTCTAACATTAAAAGATCATTATGCCCCTTTAGTTTTAAGATTTATAATATATATATATATATTTGTAAATCTTGTTCATGATTATTAATTTCCCATTAAAATGGTTTAAAAATGATTCAAAGATTAGTGTAAGATCATGATCTTGTCATATTTAAACTTGAAAATTATAAGTCGACTATAAAAGTCACGATTTGACTTCTGAGTCCATAATAAAACTGCAAAAATAATACTTTTTCCTAATAAAATATCATAATGTGAAACCATTTAACAACTTTCAATTAAAAAATTCATCTTATAAGTCAATTACCAGTTACGATTGGATTTAATAAAAAATCTAGCAACATAATGACTTATTTTCTTAATATTAAAAATTCAAACCTACAATAAAACACTCTTTAAAAGATTTCAGCACACGGTAACTGCAAGACATGCCTCCCAAAGCAATTTTATCATATTAACATAATATATATCTCATTTTAATCCAACTTTGGAATTGAACATCAAATATTATAAAATTTAATAGATGGATATTCAATGAAAACACATGCGAAGGCATGTAATCAATCCAATAAATGGCTTCGGTAGTCAAAGTTATCGAGTTACAATCGAAATCATTCAACAACATCCTGATGGAAATAATGATTCTGGTTGGTGCTCAAAAAGCCATTCGATATCGAGTGTCAAAACTTTGAATCACCATTCTTGACCTTCAAAACTCCGTCTCGCAAATCCGGTGACGCGGAGGTATTCAAAATGTCGAAATAGGCTAGGGAGGCAATCTTCCGAAACTTGTTGACCGGTTCAATGTTGCCGGTCAACGGCGTTGGCCGACGACTGGAGGGGACAAAAATGGGTGGAGATCGGTACGGTTTCGAAGATCTCGATGAGACGAGTCCATTTTCGGTGTCAGATTATCAAAACAATGTTCGATCTGTCTGGAAATACCCAAAAATCGAAGTCTAACGTGGCGGGAGCTCGGGAATTTTCTGGCGACGATCGGAGTAGCCGTTGGCTGGGTTTTGTTCCTCTCGACATGGAGAACATGATGATGCAACTTTCAGGCAAAATGGAGGTTGGGTTTCACCGAAATCTCGCCTGGAAGCGAATGGAGGCGAAACTTTGGATGTTGATTTGCGGCGAACAGCGGCGCGGGAGGCTTGAAACTCCGGCGGCGGAGGTTGCCAGTGACAAGTTTTGTGGGTCACTGGCATGCTGCAGCAGTGACTGTCCGGAGACCGAAGTTCCGGTGAAGGCAGCAAGCATACATCCATGAGAAAGGAAATAAAAAGATAGGGGGAGTGAGCGAGAAATATGGTCCGATGAGCCCCACCACCTTTTTCTTTTTCTTTTTTCTTTTTTCTTTTTTTTTTTTTGGTTATTTACGCAGTCGCTCGTTATTGATTCCAAATATATTTATTTTTCTTTTTACTGACATGAACATCTAAAAAAATAATTATAAATACAATTTTACTATTCATAAAAAATGAAGAATTAACAAATAAAAAAATTCTAAAAAAGGAAACAAAAAAAGGAATATAAGATGTTTATCAAATAAGACTAAAATTAATTAATGAAATTATAAAAAAATTGATAAAAAAGAAAATTTTGAAAATTTTTTTGATTTATTGTAAAGAATGTATAAATATTCATAATGAACTAAAAAAGTGATTATTTTCTCAAAATCATATTTCACATTAACGAGAAAAGGCTAAATAAAGAAAAAGAAAAATATCAAAAAAATATTTCATATAATGAATATGTTTTTATCATAAAGATATGTTTAATTTTATTTTTATTAATTTATATAAATAATAGTATTTTTTTATTAAGAATTTGATTTCATTTATTGTGTTATTCTTCAATTTGTTTGGTTAAAGATATAAATAACAATCCTTTGATTTATAGTGGATTATATAAACAAACAGGTTTTTTCATAAAGAATTTATTGGTTTTTATATTTAAAGTATTAATATTTATCAATTTTTATCATTCATATTTTGTATTATGTTTGTTATTTAGTACGAACCACCATCTTTATAGTACATATTTTATATTTATTATAATTACTTTGATGTTTATAATTAATGTTGATTTATTAAAGGTAATTTATATTTATCAACAAAAAATACGCATTATTAAAATAAAAAAAATAAAAGAATCTGTGTAAAAATAAAATGATGTCAATTATAATAAAAAGGCAAAATAGATACTATAAATATTTATTCATTAAAAAATAGACATATACATAATATTATTGAAAAATAAACATATTTCAAAACGGGATTATAAAAATAGACCTTTTGTGTAATTATTTCTTTTTTTTTTTTTTTTTGGTGCAGAGTGTGGACTGGCCACACTTAGGGCCCGTGTGGAACACCTATTAGCATTTGATTTCCATGGTTTTTTTGGATTTTTTTTTTCTCAATTCAAAAATATTTTCACTATATGTTTACGTCTCAAAATATCTATAGTAAATTTAAACTTTGAAAAGTTCATAACTTTGTTATTTTAAATCCAAATAAAATGATATATATTTTTTAATTTCTTAGAATTTCAATAGTAACAAAACAAGATATATATTGATATTTTTTTCAGACATATTTTAAGCTTTTACACTTTTTTTTTTTTTTTTTGGTTTACTCCCAACAAATTTTTTTTAAAATCAAATACGCTTTTTCAAAATTTCAATTCAAATATATTCAAGACCTCCGCAAACGGGCCCTTATGCATGCACACACACGTATATCTCTTTTCTTTTCTCGATATCTATTATAACGTTTGCACCAACTACTTAAAAAAAATCATAACAAGTCTTATATGTCTGATCTCTTCTTGTTAACGTATTTCTTCTTCTCTTTTTTATTTATTTTAATTTATTTTTCTACATTCATGCCAAGAACGTTGGACAGTTTTTGATTACAAGAGAATGTACAAAACTTCTTACATCACACACACACACACACATTTATATACATAGGCACATTAATTCAATGAAAGTTTGTTTTAAATGATATTAATGTAATATGGTTTTTTAACTTGTAAATTTTGCACTATCAATTGAATCGTTTAGACAGTAGATTCAATTAAAAGTTTACTTTTTTATAAATTTCATGTTGGGAATACAATTTTTTTCTTGTGTACAACTAATTCATGTGACAGTTGTAACACTTTTCTGAATCAATTTTATGCTTTAAAATTATAATCTGTCACATATAAATTGTCTCAGAAATAATTGTAATTTTTTCATTTAAATGTCACTCTTAACATTAAATCATTGACTTGAAAAAGTTTACTGAAATTCATAAATCACGTTTTATATATAAGCACAATTTTTTTTTATTACTTTTTCTTAATATTTTTTGTATTAATTGCGTAACAAAATTTATTCGAACATTTATTCAACATGAAATTTATCATTCATAAAACTAGTTCAAAAATTAAAAAGACATTAAAAAAATGTTCTCTTAGTTGAGAAAATTCACCATTTTATTTCTAATTAAAATTAGGAATTTACACAGTGAATTTTCTGGATGTTACAGGTGCGCTTGAGCCTGTTCATGTCTTCTTTGTTTTCCGGTTCTCCAGTTCTTGTCCATGATTGGATAATGCGTCGTAACATTGCAAGCAAGATAAAACGACTTAATGAAACGCTAGCTGTTATTGACGTTAGGAAAAGCAGATACAATTTTAGGGTGACAAACATCGAAGACATTAAAGAACCTGAAAGACCGAAGACTACTTCTTTCATTGATGTATCAACAGTTCACGGTCGAGAAGAAGAAATGAAAGATCTGATGAGTAAGTTGTTGAGTGAGAATAGCGATACGAGGGGCCTTGATATCATCCCTATTGTAGGGATGGGGGGAACAGGGAAAACAGCCCTCTCCCAACTTATATATAATGATAAAGATGTTGAGGTTCATTTTCAGGAAAGAATCTGGATATGTGTCTCAGATCCTTTTGATGAGAAAAGGGTTGCAAACGCAATTATTAAAGCTCTCAAAGGCAGTGCCTCGAATTGCACTGAAATGCAAACTTTGTTAGAACTCATCCAAAAATCTGTTCAGGGAAAGAGGTGTCTTTTTGTCCTAGACGATGTGTGGACTGACGATGCAACAAAATGGGAACCATTAAAGGAAGCACTAAAGAATAGTGCTCTAGGGAGTAGAATTTTGGTCACAACAAGAAAAAAGGAAGTTGCCATCATGATGGGAGCAGAAAGTCGTATGGTTATGATTAAGCTTTTGTCTGAGGAGATTTGTTGGTCCATATTTAGTCAATTAGCATTCTTTGGTAGGGATGGGGACGTACAACTAAAGGTTATCGGCAAGCAAATTGTGGCCAAGTGCAAGGGTCTGCCTCTTGTTGCAAAGACTTTGGGAAGTCTCATGCGCTATAAAACATGTATCAAGCAGTGGAAGGATGTTTTACACAGTGAGCTATGGCAGTTAGGGAACGACAACGGTAAAAATAGCCTTTTCGCTCCATTCTTGTTAAGCTATAATGATTTGGCATTTGTTGAGAAACGTTGTTTGTCATATTGTTCTATCTTTCCGAAAGATTACACGATGAAAAAAGATGTTTTGATTCAGCTATGGATGTCCCAAGGCTATTTAAACGAGGGCAAAAATCTTGAGCAAGAAGGTGACGCTTGCTTTGAAAATTTAGCAATGCGATCTTTCTTTCAAGATTTTCAAAAAGACAAAGGTAATGGGGACATTAAAAGTTGCAAGATGCATGACATAATGCATGACTTTGTTCAATCTCGTACACAAAAGGAAAATTGCATCATAGTTATTAAGGATGTCAAGGAGAAAATGCAATGTAAAGGAAAAAAGCCTCGTCATGCAACACTATTACCCGGGTCACTAGGGATGGCCAACATTCCTAGTTCACTGTGTGAGAACAAAGGTTTGCGTACACTTTTTGTTGCATCGCCAGATTATTGGTCAGTTGATAGCTTTAGTTTGGAAAGATTGTTCTTAAATGTGACATCTCTCAGGACATTAAATCTGTCCGATGGTAAATTTGAGCAATTGCCAGCGGGGATAGAAAAGTTGATCCATCTTAGATATCTGGACCTGTCTCTGACAGGACTAAGGGAATTACCAAACTCCTTGTGTGATTTATTCAATCTGCAGGTTTTAAGGCTGATCGGTTGTTTTCATCTTGAACAACTGCCAAAAGAAATGAGGAAACTGGTAAACTTACGCCATCTACACATTTTCGGGTGTGGCAAGCTAAAGCATTTGCCAAAAGGGATTCGAAAATTAAGTTGCCTCCAGACATTAGATATGTTTGTTGTGCCTGATTCTAATAGCCTTGAGGATGGTATTGAGGCATTAGAGCTTGAAGATTTAAATATGTTGAAACAACTTCAAGGCAGCAATTTGTCAATAAAAAAGTGTGGAAACCTACAAAATGGGAGTCAGGCGGAGAGGGCACGACTCAAGGACAAAGAATACCTTGCTACTTTGTATCTAAGTTTTTATAGTAGTTTTGAGAGTAGTAAGAATGAAGGAGCTCATGAAGAGATACTTGAGGCGTTGGAACCACATCCAAACTTGAAAGATTTAACAATTTGGAGTTACATGGGCAAAACTATTTCTCCAAAGTGGGTGATGGCTTTAATTAATCTCAAAAGCCTCAGGCTAGACTTTTGTGAAGAGTGTGAGTTCTTACCTCCTTTGGGAAAATTGCCCTCCCTTGAACATCTCGATATAGAGTATTTCGACAGAGTGGAAAGGGTGGGGGTTGAGTTTTTGGGAATAGAAAATGATGATAATGCAGGGGCACCTAGGGGCTACCAAATTTCATTATTCCCGAAATTGAAACGACTTCAGTTTCACATGCTGAGATGGTGGGAAAAGTGGGAATTAGGGATTAATTCAGGAGAAGAAGATAATAGCTTAGTAGTAATGCCATCCCTTCAATCCTTGGAAATTGCGTATTGCAAAAAGCTAACAACACTACCAGACTTCCTCCGAAAGACACCTCTGCAGCATTTAGAGATCAAATATTGCCAAGCCTTGAAAGAAAGTTGCAGAGAAGGAGTGGGAGAGGAGTGGCCCAAGATTTCTCACATCCCAAACATCCAATTACAAGATTATTAATTTCAACAGAGCATCTAATTTCAAGAAACCCGTCACCTGAAAACGAAATAGTCTGTGGCTGCATGGAAACTTCTGGTAACTTCTCTTAGTCCTTGTATACACTTTTTTTTTTCTTTTTTTGTTATCAGCTGAGTTTTCAGTTTCTTAGTCAATGTCCTTTATTTATTTGTTATTTTTTTTATAAGTGGACAGTTTGTGCCTAGTTTAGATTGTAGGAGATAGGATAAAGAGTTTGTGTGTGTGTATATAAAGGAAGGCTTTTATTGTGTATGAGAATATGTGCTTCTCGTGCTATACTACCTAGAATGAGAATATTATACCTTAAAGAAGTCTTTTTGGTTCTAAATATAGTATTTGTTTTAATACTTAAATCTTTTAATCAGTGACATATGTTATCTATATATATTAGATGATTAATTCTCTAATCACTATTTGTTAAGATTGTGAATGTTGTAAGAGTTGTTATGCTTTCATAGTCCTCTGACTGATCTCCAAGACATTAACCAATAAAATTTCTTCTTTTGTGCTTCACTATCCTAATTATTATTTGTTATATGGTCAATGTTGGACTTTCAATCACTCTTCTATGACATTAGGACTTTAATTTGTATTCTCAAATATGTAAGAACACTCTGTACTAATTTGAGGGCTCCTTTTTTTTTTTTTTTTTTTTTCTTGGCGAAGAAGTTGTCTTTTCCAGTTTTCCTCATTCATAATCAAACATGGGATCCACAAAGAAAAATCAGATATGCTCTATGAAGTCATAAGACAAGCTAGGAGAGGCCAATATTTTATTTGCCGTACAATTAAGAGTAAGGGATTTTGCTAACCATTGATTCTACCTAACCATTTCTTTCGATTTTCTAGACTTTGATCATATATAATTCTTGATCTACATAGATTTTATTGAATTCTGGCGCCATTTATCTGTGGGACGATCAGGCCTGTTGGCTTTACTCCATCTGTAAAGGCATCAGAGCTGATTTAACATTGGTGTTCGAAAAGTAAGCTCATCAACGTTGCTCTTTTTTTTTTTTTTTTTTTTTTTTTCCAGAGAATCTATTAAGACCAAATTAATCCGGAGCATGTGTGTAACAGATTGACATAATAATGTTGCTAGCTAATTAGTTTTAATATTTGTTTTAGTGTTCTCCGATACAACCTGGAATGTCAAATATAAGTTCTTCAACACTGCAAGATGCATATGGGATTTAAGTAAACATAAGGGGGACCCAATTTCGACACATATAAGTATCTCCTTTATGATTGTCTATTTATCTTTTTTGGCACAATTATTTGTAACTTCATTTACTTCTTCCATGTAGTTTTCTGGATTTGCAGAGTAAATTGTTCATATTCATCCCAAGTGTGGAACAAGTGGGATCACTTTCTCCAATGGTAGTTTGTAATTTTTATTTTAATTTTTGTGTGTTTTCACATTCTAAGGACTACTAATGTACTTCAAGTGTTTTTTTTTTTTTTTTGGTGAGAATGTAGATGAACTACGAGAGGCTTGATCCCTTAACCGGGTACGTAGGCAGCCTAGCTTCGGCTGGTCCAGCCACAAATAAATAACACAATTTTTTTTTCTTTATCGAGTTTAGTATTGATATGTTGATGGCTTTGTATCATCTAAAAATGAAAACCGTATTAAGTAGAATAACATCTTTCAATTTCTTGTGCTACTGAACCAGGACAATGAACGGCAACCTTAAGGTAAGGCAAGAAAACAACCTAGACGGCCAAATTTAAAAATAGAAAAGAAATATCACCCGTTTATCAGACTATATTTCCTCTGTAAAAAAATGATGACGATGGTTATATGTGCATATAGAGACAAGTTATGTAACTGCTGTTTAATTAACACCTGCTTCATTGACCAATCTACTAAAGCTCTCAACACCAAGTTGATTTATTGTTAACAAATGAGTAAGCTTGCAGCTTCATGGAAAGACCTATTGGTGTCTCTTTTACGACCATTTCTGGTAATCTCTCCTTCTAGTGCATATCGGTTGTTGTACATTGTTTGAAAAATTCTCGTAGTTTACATAAAAATGATTCCACAAATTATAATTTTCTCCTCGTTGCAATATTGAGTCCGACTCTTCTCTGAACTAGACACCCCTGTTTCTTAACCCTGCCTCTCTTGAAGCATTTGGTTGGAAATGCCAGTGTTGGATTCACTTGATGATGGGTTGCTCTCATACCGGTTGCTGAATCTCGAAAAAGGAGAGCCGTGATCAGGCTGCCATTAGGAGTAAAATCATTCTTCTTGGAGCAAGTTGACATCAGTTTTATGTCAAGTTTGGGTAACTGGAAGGATGTGGGAGGTTAGTGTTTCTAAAATATCAAGTATATTATACTTGTGTGCTCCTCAACGCTCCGAAAGAAGAAAGAAAGATTGATATTTACATCTGAGATGTCATGAAAGAACTGATCCAACTCCTTGCCATTATCGTAAGTTTTTCTTTAAGTTTCCATCCTCAAATTACGAGTTTCATCTATATTTTCTAGTAACTTCTATTAATCCTATAGAGAAACTCCAAGAATGAGAAAAACATGTTCTAAGCAAAATATAGTCTTCTTTTTTGCATAACGTAGATTAATGAACAGTCTATCCTGCAAGCTTGATGACAATGAGCAAAAACACAAACTAAGCCTCAGCTTCATGATTTCAGTTGAGATCTTCCAGAAGTCAAGGGAGCAAAATCGGCCAGTACTGCTCTGAGATGAAGCCCTTCTCTCCCGTGGATGAGAAGAAACTCCACTGCCTCCGACTCCAACTCATTCCTGCCCGTTCGAATACAGCCGTGAGTCTTCAATGCTGTGTTCAGACCCTGCCTTCTGTCGCTTGGTCTTTCTTAGCTTGCAGCCTCATTATGCAGTGGATTAGGCCTCCGTTGACAACCATCTTCCCTAGTCAATATTTCCTCGTGGTTTGACCTTAATGCTTTTGAATTCCAACGAATTTCGGCTCTGTCTTGTTGCCATTCGATCTTACATGACCATGGTGTTGGTGATGATGATTAAAGGCTACAGAAGAAGACTCGGTTTGCCTTTTTGACCTTACCCTTTTTTGCGTCTTTTTTCTCAAGCACTTATTTAACGAAGGAAACTGCCATCCTAGTCTCTTATAGGACCAGGAAGTCCAAATACACCTATAAATCTTCAATTCCTACTCTTTTTGAGCTCTTCAACGGATTTCAGTTTCCTATATTGATACATAGGGCGACCAGGTCCATTGGTTTGAGTCCATATAGAAAGGCAATGGAGTTGATCTAATATTGGTGTAGGAAAGGTCTATTTGTCATACATCTTCTACGCCATAAGACACATATGGAATAACATCAAACACGAGTGCGATCAAATTTAAGCACATATTGCTAGTAAGTACTTCCTTTTTATATTCTAGTAATCTTCATTCACACACCTCTATTTATCTTCATTCATGCCTTTCTTGTAGTTCCTTGGAATTACCACGTATATTCTTTCTTGCTTCCTGAGAAGTTTGGAATTACTGGCGACAATTTGAGCATGGATTTCTCAAATGGTAGTTGGTACTTTTTTAATTTTAGTTTGCAATTAATTTTTACCTTCCAAGGACTACTAATGTACTTTGAGTGTTTTTTTGTGAGAATGTAGACGAACTACGAGTGGCTTGATCCCTTAACCGGGTACGTAGGCAGCCTAGCTTCAACTGGTCCAGCCACATATAAATAATTTATATTTTTTTCCTTAATTAAACAGCTTATCTTTCTTAATCAATTGAGTTTGGTGTTGAGATATTGACAGTTTTGTATTATCTTAAAAATTTCAATCATATTGAGCAGAATAACATTGGTCTATTTCTTATGTTGCCGGACTAGAACGTGGGCTAGGCAACCTATAGAAAAGGTCAACAAAAGGTAGAAAAATTAGAAGTTGTCCCCAACACTCCCCATTTGATAAGAAGGAAAGAAAATAAGAGGGGAAGGAAAACTATGATAGAAAGAAAATTGAAAAGAGAGAAAATATTTTGATTTTTCGTTTAATTGTTTGTTATGAGAAGGCGGAAAATAAATGATTTTACCTTCTCTTTGTTTGATATTGTAAGTAAAACCAGAGGGATGGAAAACTTCTATTACAACATTACTATTTTGCCTTAATATTATCAATTATTTTTTGTTGAAATTTTCTTAGATAAGGATAATTATGTAATTTTACTTTTATACTTTGTATGAATCATTTCCCTCCCAAAATCCTTCCACATTTGGAAAGATTAATTTTGATGGGATCCATTATATTATATTGTTCTTTCACCCTCTTTTCCTTTCATCCAAAATTTCTTCCTAAGAAACATCCCAAATTATCAATTTTCATCCTAAAATCCCTCATACGTTTTCTTTCCTTCCACTTTCTGCTCATACCAAACATAGCATAATGCGCCTACGATAGGAAGTTGAGTTGTTGTTCTAAGTCCCAAAAAAAGAAGTATATTTTAAAACAAGTACTACATAACTTCATACCGATCTTGTCTTGTTCCCTCATCAAATGTCTTTTATTTATTGTCATTTCTCAATGCTAGCCCTTTTTTTTTTTTTTTTTGGCTGAAGCTTTGTTAGAATGGTCCCCTCTAAAATTTTGAAGAAAGTACTGCAATGAAATTCATACAGATATATTTGGAGATAATCCAAAACAAAATAACTAAATCTCTAACTACAATTCGTTTAGAATGCAAATGCTGCGAGAGTTGGTATGCTTTCTTAGCGCTTGGAATAGCTGCAAGATATAAGCAAATAGAATCTTTTCCTTTTCTGGTTTCCTGTACACTAAAGAGGCTATCCACAATTTCCACCCTTTTTTTTTTTTGTGAAGCCGATATTGCAAATGTTGGAGCATACATAATAAATACGATTATTATTTTTTTTAGGGCCGCTTATCGTAAATTATTGTACATGATTATAGCTGCAGCTTTTGTTTTCTTTAGATTAATGGTAAACTTATATTTGAGTTTAAATTAGACATTATAAACTTTAGTCTAATATTTTTATTATTTATTAGAAAACTTTACAATCATTTTGATCTTGCAAACTCTACTAAAAATATGATTCAAAACATCTACTAAAATTATAACTTCTACTTCTCTTTTTGAGTAAATGTTACGGAAAATTGATAATGCACGATATTGTAAACAAGTAATAAAGTGATAAGTAAAGTATCATTCTTACGATGGCTGTCATTACCAATTACCAAAATTATATTAACGTAAACTTTATTTGAATAATCGAAAAGAGATTTTTAAATGAAAATAACAAAATAAGTAAAAAGACAAAACATTCAAAATACTAAAAATTTAAGATTTTCAATTTCACCGGATTAATCATATTCAAATCCTCTAATCCAATTAATCAACGTCTATTCCCGATGTTGCTAGCGAATTTCTCTGATATTTTCATTAATCATTCTTAAGCATTAATAATTGATTATAATAAGCTTTATCATAGCTTATCATAATTTATTAAGAACCAAAAATTCATGATGCTGCACAAGTTTATAATGACCTGACAATCTCATGGTAGATTAAACAAGGGATTGTTCAATTATCACTTCTTAGTCTCAAATTAAATACCAAATCATGCAAAAGTTGGCCAGAAATTCACAAGCATTAAGCATGGATTAAAATACTCAACAGAGAACTAAAATAGAACATCAATTAATTAAAAATACAAAAACTCAAATAATCGTAATCCGGCAAGATCGTATACCTAGAAAATAAAATTACTTCATATATAAAAATAGAAATCTACAAAATAAAATTTTAATCATTCTCAAATTACAAAAATAAAAAAATAAAGTAAGAAAATTGAGTTTGGAGGTGTCACAAGTCTCCAAAGCCTTCTCCTAAATTTTCTTCTCCCTCTCCTCTTGATGATTCAAGATAATCTCCTCCAAATTTTATAGAAAACTAAACCTAAAACTTAAAACATTTTTTTTTCTTCTTTTTCTTCATTGGTTTTCGGCTTCTCCCGCAGACAAAAGACTCTTTGCATGGAGCCCTAGGCTCTTTTTTGTAAGCTGCCAAGCCACCACCTTTAGCCCTAGGTTTTTCCCTTTATTAAGTTTTTTTCTTTTTCTTTTTTTTTTTCTTTATTGCAAACTGATGCACAGTAGCATTGGGAACCCACACGGTCAGGTGGCAACGAACGACTGGGAGAACACATGTAGTGCGCTTTGGCTAGCTGAAGCACGTAGGTGCACATGAGCTCCATTGAACACGAAGCACCAAATTGGGCACATCACTGGATACAATGACACGCTGTGGGACGCACGCTTTGGTGTGAATGAAGCGCACTCGAGATCGAGAATAGTGATGGAGCTCATTTGACGGCCTAGAGAGCGTGTGGGCACGCGTGGGTCTTCCTAAGAGTGCTGAATGATGACTCCAAATTTCCTAATTTTTAATTTCTTTTTGTCAAATTTTAATTCCAAATTGTCACTTTTAACCTTATTAACATAACTAACCTACACACTTGGAAAAACATAATAAATTTGGGAGAGAAGTTAAAATAAATTACTAAGATTATTGTAAAAATATAAGCTTAACAATGCTAAAATAACTTTATTTTATAGAGTTATCATAACCTTAAACTTAACCTTTTGCTAGTCCTCTAGCAAAAGATAAGGAAAAATAATGGAAAAGAGTGAATACTAATTTAGTGTGATTGACAAAGCATGCCTCAAAGATTTCACATAGATTATAGCTCAAGGAAAATTTTAATAACATGAAAGTTTAGAATTTCAATTCAAATGCTCATCTCACATCACCTTAAATTCTTTCGATGTGTGTGTGAATATAGCCTTTTACATTCAACCACTCGCAACTCTAATTAGTTTATACAAACAAGTGAATTATGATTGATCTCTAGATGAAGAAATTTTCGAACTCAATGTGCTTAATTTTCTTATCACTTTCCACTAATATAAACAAACACATTACCAATGATCATTATGACTTTTTAGGCTTGTAATGATAGGCTAGGGTAATGGTTGGATAAGGATCATAATGTGGCTCAAATCACCCTAAACACAAGAAAATTCTAGGACTTTTGTAGAGCTTTGGCAACACTCCCAATAACACCCCCTAACTTGATTTCAACTTTCTTTGTTATCTCTTTTTTTTTTTTTTTTTTTTTTTTTTTTTTTTTTTTTTTAAGTTACTACCTTTAATTTTTTATTGTTATTTTTATGAAACAAGGTGTAGCACATTTTTTTCCCCCTTCAATAACCAAAGTGAGCTTTCCACAACTCCACCCATCCTCTTAAACTTTAGCATAGCTCAAGATAATTTCTAGAATGATCACATGCTTAAGGTAAAGGATTAAAAGGTTGGAAATTATTAAAAAGCTTGGCTAAAAAAACGTGGATAACAAAGAAAAGGTAAACATTAGGCTCAAAAGGGGTGACTTAGAATATGCATATGTTAGGGTTGGCTTAAAAGGCTCAAATGGTCCAAAGATGACCTAAATCATGTCCTTAATAAAGTGTAGTCTAGGATTTTGCCTTAAGTGATAATCAAACAAGTTCTAGAATTCAATGAGATCGAAAGGGTTACTTAATTCACATAAACTTTCTCTAAGTCAGCAAAATGGCTAAGTGATCAAAGCTATGTGCACAAAGTGTTAAAAAGAATTGTATGCAAGACAAAACTCACACAAGAATCAAGCGCACAAACAATACAATATTCATCATTTTCCAAGAGCTATAATTAATTCAATCTATTCTTTATAATCAATAATTGACAATCAAACCTAATCAGTGCTCACAAGGTTTTTTTTTTTTTTTAATAAGCAATCATGAAAATAAGAAGGGTTATTGGAAACTTCCCTCGTTGGTACTTTGCTCCACAAGTTGGCTCTTTGACTTCAAAGCTTGTACCTAAAGAAGAAAAACAAAAAAGAAAGATAATTAAATAAATAAACAAAAAGACCCTAAAACTTGAAACTAGAAATTTGAACAAAACAAATAAAAAGCATGTAAAAAGCTTGGGTTGCTTCCCAAGAAGTGCTCAATTTATAGTCATCGGCTTGACTGTGGAGAAAGCCTCATCAAAGAGCAACTTTTGCCCACAATAGGTGCCATATAACACCACATACAGGTCTTAATTGTTGATGCCCTCAAGCTTGGCAAGATATGGTAGAATTTGGTACGTGGCTCCAACAAGACAAGGCTTCCATGTATGTGCTTGCGGGGACATAAATGAATGATGCTAACGTAGGTGGAGGAGGTATTGGCCACGTCGGCTCTTCATAGATAAGATCTTGGATGATTAATGTAATCATACTCGGTTGGGCACTAGAGACTTCTTCTTATGATTCTTCTTCTATGGCTAAGTCTTGTATCCCTATTTCACTCAAATAGTCATTGTTATTAAACAACTCCAAGTACTCCTCTCTTTGCGTTGACTCCTCAAGGTGGCAATCTTCAATGGTCTCAATTGGTGCATCAATGAAGTAGTGGATACTACCAATTCTTCATGTTGACAATCTTGGTCGTTTCAAAAAATATTATTTTCCCAATAACCATGGTTGGTCATGTCTTCCAACATGTAATAGGCTTCATCAACGGGTCTTTGGAATAACAGGAAGTTGCCATGTCCACTTTCAACTCAATATCTTGTTAAGTCACATAAGCCATTGATGAAATTTTGAAGAATATTTTTTTTTAGAGAAACCATGATCATGAAACCTATTAAGTAAGTCTCTATATCTCTCTCAAGCACTATACATTGGTTCTATGTCTTGTTGAGCAAAACACATAAGGACTTGTTGATGAGACATCTTTAAGTACCTCAATAAGAAAAAAACAAACAAAATTAAAACAAAAGAAAATAAATAAATAAAAACTAGAGTTATTTGGTATCAATATTAGTGTTAAAAAAAAAAAAAAAGTCTCCAGCAACGGCACTAAAAACTTGTTGCGGAAATTTGCAAGTGCATAGTATGTAAACAAGTAATAAAGTAATAAGTAAAGTATCGCTCACACGAGAACTATCGTTACCAATTACCGAAATTATATTAACTTCAATTTTATTTAAATAATTGAAAAGAGATTTTTAAATGAAATTAATAAAATAAGTAAAAAAGACAAATACTCAAAATACTAAAAATCAAGCTTTTCCAATTTCACTGGATTAATTATATTCAAATTCTCTAATCCAATTAATCAACGTCTATTTTCTATGTTGCCAGCGAATCTCTCTAATATATTCATTTATTTTTCTCAAACATCAACTATTTATTATAGTAAGCATTATCACCTCTCAATCTCAAACAGTTTATCATAATTCATTGAGAATTAGAAATTCATGATGCTACATTAGTTTCATAACTATCTCTAGCTTATGACAATTTTATAGTAGATTAAACAATGGTTTATTCAATTATCACTTCTCAGTCTCAAATCAAATACCAAATTATGCAAAAGTTGACCAAAAATTCATTAGCATTAAGCATAAATTAACATACTCAACATAGAACTAGAATAGACCATCAATTAATTAGAAATAGAAAAACTCAAACAATCATAATTCGACAAGATCGTCTTCCTAGAAAATAAAATTATTTCATAAATTAAAATAGAAATCTACAAAATAAAGGTTTAACCATTTTCAAATTACAAAAATAAAAAGAGAAGAAAATAAAATAAGAAAACCATGTTTAGAGGTGTCACAAGTCTCCAAAGCTTTTTCCTAAATTTTCTTCTCCATCTCCTCTTGATGATTCAAGATAATCTCCCCTTACTTTTGTAGAAAACTAACCTAAAACTTAAAATATTTTTTTCTTCTTTTTCTTCATTGGTTTTCAGCTTATAACGCAGCCAAAAAAACTCTTTGCACGAAGCCTTAGGCTCCTTCTTGTAAGCCTCCAAGCCATCGCCTTTAGCCCTAGGTTTTTCCCTTTTTATTTTTTTTTATTTTTTTTTCTCTGTCGCAAACTAATGCAAAGCAGCATTAGGGACCCACGCAGACAAGTGGTGACAGACGACTAGGAGAGTGCTTATCTGGGGCATGTGGAGCACTTTGGCTGGCTGAAGCATGCAGGTGCGCATCTGCTCTATTGAATGCGAAGCACCGAATCCAGCACATCACTGGATACAATGACAAGTTCTAAGATGCGTGCTTTGGCGCCAGTGAAGCGCACTCGCGATCGAGAGCACTAATGGAGCTCATCCGATGGCCTAGAGAGCTCGTGGCCGCGCATGGGTCTTCTTAAGAGTGGTGGATGATGACTCTGAATTTCCTTTTACGATTTTTATTTTCTTTTTATCAAATTTTAATTCCATATTGTTACTTTTAACCCTATTAATATAATAACCTATACACTTGGAAAAATATAAAAAAATTTAAGAGAAAAGTTAAGATAAATTACTAAGATTATAGCAAAAATATAAACTTAACAATGCTAAAATAATTATATTTACAGAGTTATCAGTAAAAACAAAGTTAAAAATTGTACCAAATGAGTCCATCGTTTTTCTTTTTAGATTTTGAAATTTTTTTGCTTTTTCTACAAACTTATGGTCCTACTCGAAGCAGAAAACAAAGCTACAACTCTCAATAAACAAGGGGATTGGTGAGGCCCAAACTCTAGTAGGTGGGGATGTTGGGTCTCCAAGTGTGGGACCCAACTTGAATTTTTTTTGGTAAAAAATAAAAAGCGTGGAACCCAATTCTTTACATGTGGGATCATTTGAAAAAAGAGAGCCAATAAACAAAATGAATGAAGCACTTTTTTAAATAATTTTTTAAAAAATTTTATTTTTAAAATGATTTTAATACAATTAAGAATGATTAGTTTTTAGATGGTGGTTCTAATATTAAAATTAAAGAATATTAGTTTGCTAATTTTAATTTTTTAGGTTGTAATTTTGGTATGTAGTCTAAAAAATGAAGGTGTTTCTATAGTTTAACATTCACTTACTTACACAAAATATATATATATATATATATATTGACTGTTATTCACAAGGACGTTCATTCCATAGTAGTGACATCTCATAGGAAATGAGGTAATTTATTACTTGGTATTAGACATGCAGTAATCAAAAGAAATCACACATGTTTATCTTTTAGGATTATTTACAATGTTTAGAATTAAGTTAAGTATATATTTTTGTTAGTTTGGATATTTATAAATAGCTCAATCATTGTAATTTTATCAAAAGAGTTAATTGAGTAATGAAATTATATTTTGTTTGCTATTGCAATAATATAAAATTCTTCCATCTTTTCTCTTTTCGCTATTTCGTATTGGGTATTTCTCACGTTATGCATAGATATGTCAACTTCTTTAGGAACCTTTCCTTTATTAACTTGCAATGAAATTTCAACGGGCACACAGAAAAAGTTCCATATTTGGACATGTATGGATAAATGGATTTGTTTTATTTATTTATTTAAATTAGTTTTATCCACGCGTTCTTTCTCACATGATTTTTTTTTTTTGTTTTTGTTTTTTCATTTAATTGGTAAACGCCCAACCCTTCATTAAATCATTCTAATCTACATAATTTTTTATTTTTTTCTACACTTGCTAAGGATCGTTGGAGATGTGTATGAGGTAAAAAGTTGTGAAAAAAAAAGTATATTTGGACCTTTTTGTTTTATGTTGAAGAACATTTGGAATAGAATATGTTTGAGGAGATGTGTGTTTTGGGAAATTGATATTATTTATTAAAAAAATAAACAATTTTTTCTTAAATCCAACAAGAACCAACTTGGTTTATTAGAACAACCTAGCGTTTATGAAGGAGGGGAAAAAATGTGAAAAAGTGGGTGTAGCAGCGTCTGTCATCTTGGAAAAGGGGGAGACTATTGAACAATGCAACCCATATGGGGTTCACTGTTGAACTTCGTAATGGCATAAACCCAAATGTAGTGCCAAACACGTAACTAGAAACTAGACGTGAAAACCCCGTCTCCAGAGGCGCCCAAGCAGGGCCTAAATTGTAAGCAGTAGAAGACAATTCCAAAATGCACGGCATATACAAAAATATATAATATATTTGTATGTATGTATTGTTGGGTTTTGTTCATATATAAACTTTAGTGTTGTTGGGTATTGACAACCAATTCTAAAAGTCCCATGTGGAAAAGGAATAGAAGGGTTGAGTACTTTATAAGTTTTCCCACCATTGAAAAGGTAACGGATGAGATGTGGGAAGAGCCAATATGGCTTGCACATGCAGATGGTGAGACTGTAGAGGTGCTTTTGATGCTTGTTAGGCCCACTTGGTACTTGGGAGCATGGTGCGTATTTGTGACACATAACACGTTGTGATTAAACTACTATTAAATAAATATGTTTTATTTTTTATTTTATGTTAAATTCTTAAAAGATGTAAAATTTTGAAGGGTTGCATTTTTTCAGAAAAAATATATATATTTTTTGAATGATAGTTTTTTCCCAAAAGATATCACCAAAGGTTATCAAATTAGTATAAAGAGTTGCAGAGAAACCAGATCATACTTACTGAAAATTCAATTTCTCTCTGTCTTCCACTACTATTCTTCCATAAATATTGTGTTTTTTACTTGGCAAATTTTCATTTTTGCTTGGTGTAAACTTCGTTTTTGAAGGCTTTTCATATCTTGAAAGCGGTTTCACTATCAACCTAAAGCAATCTTATTTTGAAAGAGGACAAATAACGCTTTAAGAAAAGGATATTTATTACGTGTTTCAAGTGTCCATATTCAAATTTTCCAGCATGTCTAGAAATTTCATTTGCTTTCTTTTTCGGTTTCCTGTACCTGAGGACAGTGTTGGAAGAACCAATTGAAACTTCCATGTAAATTCATTTGTTAACTTTTAACTCCACTACCAGACTTCCTCTGAAGCATTTACACATCAAAGACTAATTAAGAAGACGATACAAAAGGGAAAAGAGAGTATAAAAATTTAACATGGTCCAATAATGAGTCACTCAGAAATTAAAAAAATAGAGAAGGTTCACTAATTAACTAAGAGCACTATAAATACATTCCATATAAATATAAAGTACAATTACAAAATCTGACCAGTTAATGAATCTTTAAAATCAAGAGATTTATTCAAAGAGATATCACATAATTTTATTATTATTATTATTTAGTAAGATATCACAACAGTTACAACTAGTTATATCTATCATTATTATTATGATAATTTAAAGGGGGAAAAACACCTAACCATGGAAATAATTTACTAATATTTGGATGTCTAAATAAACATGGAATTTAAAATAATAATAATAATAATATAATGGTTACTTGCATCGAAATTCCAAAGAGACTTACCTTTCAATCGAGACTTGACTTGCCTTTCAATTGAGACTTTTTATACAAAGGTTGCATTATCGTAGCCTTGTAGGCAGTGGAAGACAACTCAATAGTGTAATATCAGGAGAAGTTACCATGCAGTTCACTGAAAGTCTACCCGGGAAATTTCTTGGCAAATGCATATATAGCTTGACTTGTTGACCTTATACAGTAAGTCTTGCTTTAATATGGTAACTAATATATACATAAATAAGATAGGTATTGTTTCTGGCAGCTTCATATATAACAAAATTCAAACAGTTGATTGTGGACCCTTAGATCAGAAATAAATGGTGAGATTTGAAGAGAGAAAGCAAGGGTATCTTAATAAACACAATCTGACATGCACTAAACACCGAAAAGTACTTTTAAGTTAGTAAAAAAACTAAGGGTTTGTTTGGTATTTGAGTTTAGTTTGAGATGAGATGAAATTTTTAAATTTAAATAGTATTAACTTTTTAAAAAGTAGTTATAAATTTTGTTGATTTTTCAAAAAAAGATAAAAGTTAAGATAAAAAAATACATTTTAATTTAAGATGAAATAAATCTCCAAACAAGGCCTAAATTTTAATAAGAAAAAAAAAATAGAGAAAGATCATGTAAACAAAGGAAGGAAAGCAAGACGTGAGTGGCGTGGGTCCATCTCCTACACTTGCAATTCAACCGGTCTAGGAAAGTATACATGGTTTTCCAACATACTAAAAATAAAAAATAAAAAATAAAAAAGCTGATTGATTCATGAAATTATTTTTATTTTCCATTGCAATAATGTGAAATCCTAACATCATTTTCTCTTCTTAGTAGATTTTTCATTTTCTTTGAGAGGCTTCCTTTATTTCTTGTAATGAAATTTCATTGCACACGCAGAGAAAGGTCCTTTTGGACAAGTATGATTGAATTAACAATCTGGAAGTTTGTTTTATTTATTTATTTAAAGGTTGTTTGGTTTTTTATTTTGGACTTAAAATTTCCATTCTACTCTTAATCTTTTTCTGAATAGCTAAAAGAAAAATTATAGTTAGTTTTTGAAAAATTAATCAACTTCAATTAAAAAAAATTTCATTCTAAACAGATGTACCAAATGTGAGCTTATTTCTTAATGTCTAAATAGACTTTAATGGGGAAAGAAAGTAGATGACATAATGATTACTTGCTTCGAAATTCTAAAAAGACTTAACTTTCAATTGAGACTTTTTGAACAAAGGTTGCATTATAGAATATAGCAATAAAACTAAGATAGCCTAAATCGGTATTTTCCAAAGTCAAAAATCATGACATTTGCAAAACTTAGATTGTCTTGTTATCATAATTCCATGAAAACATAACAAAACAATAATAAAAAAATTTCTGATTGAATCACCATCTAAAAATTGTTTTTAGAACTTTAAAAATATTAAGCATTTATTATTTTTCTCACAAAAAAATTTGATTTTAAATCTATGATGCAATCGGATCATTAGTTGAGGTAGCAACATAGGTAGAATATAACAGTAAACAAGTCTCTCTTGAATTTTAAAATATTTAATTTGGTGACCGTCTTGATTATCTTTTTGGTTGGCGGTCCCAACTTCGATCTTTTTCTGCTCTATTATTGTTTTTCATGCTATTGTAATTATCAACATCTCTCGTGGGACTCACCCGCATTGGTAAACGAACACTCAAAAACGAATATCTTTTCTTTTTTTGCTATTAAAAAAAAAAGCAAAAAAAAAAAAAAATCTCTCCCTCTCTCTTGATCATCTACCTATAAATACAGAGATATTCTTGGTCAATATGAAAGTCATCCACGTCTTTGTATCAAAACACATACAGAAAACTAAACCTCTCAAAATGAAGTTCACAACGTCCCTTACACAGACAGACTAAAGAGCAAACTGATGGTTCCAAATGACCTCTTCAGACAGTTTTTTCAGTCCTATAATCGTGGCGGAGGCGCGGTGGATCTCCTCTTCCGAAACAAGAACGGCCTAACATGGACATTTCGGATGTCGATCATCCGAACCGGATCGAATCGACACAAGCTAGTCGTTTCGGCCAGGTGGTTCTCGTTTGTTCGCGATAGGAAGCTCCAAAGCGGCGATTTTCTCTCCATTTATAAAGAGGAAAGCAGCGAGAGAATGTACAGAATCGAAGTGAAGAGACAAAAGGAGGACAGTTACTCCAATGAATGGATTCGGCTAGTGTGAAATAATTATAAATATCGTAAAAATTAGTTTATTTTTAAGGCTTTTTTTGTTGTTGTTGTTGTTGTTGAAGGTTTTAAGGTATTAATCATGTTATGACTAGAGCAAATGTTGAAGCTTTTCTGCTAATCTTTGGAAATTGTACTAATGTTAGTTCCATAGAGTGCTATGGCCAAAAAGATGATTTCTTAATATGCTTTTCTTTTCTTTGTCTTTTCAATTGTCTTTGTGATGTTCTGATGTAGCGGCTAAAATGCTAATTATTTGGGCAACTTGTAATTCTCTTTATTTATGTCGTTTTTAGTTATTTAGAAGAAGTCTATGGTCGTTTGAGCTTTTGTAGACGTTTTAATATTTGTGTTTGGGTATTTAGTCGTTTGGGTTACTTTCGTCTTTTGCTAGGTTATATTTAAGCTGTATTGGGGAGTCTTCGGTGGTCAGCTTTTGAGAGATAATTTCAAAAAATTGTATTGAATCTTTTGAGAGGTGCGCTTCTTTGGAGCTTTGAGCTCGATTAGCCATGGATTTGGCGTAGTTCTTCCTTTTCGCTGCATCATTTGGTATCAGAATCCTCGGTTGTTCCCGGGGCGGTACAGCAGCCATGGTCGATGATTGGAGCCACTTCGACGCCGATGAGTGTGGAGCGTAGGCCTTGATGGTGGATCGAGAGTTTTGACAGAATGAAGCTGGAGATTCAAGCAATCAGAGATGCAGATCTCAAAGGTGGAGTGCCCACCGATGACTTCTTTCTCCAAAATTTCTTCACCTCCTCCATTTCTAGCCCCACCATCTTCTTCACAGTGTCACACCCACTATGAACAGAACCACCACCGTGAAGAAGCCCATCACCAACAATACAATCAGCCTAAAACCACTTTGAAGACCAGTAATACAAATAAACACAAAGCCACCTGTTGATGCCAAAAATCTTTAACACAATATCAGATGGGATCACTTGACGTGATCAGTCTTGTACCATCGTGCTTATCTAGTCGCTTACAGAAAAGAAGCACTTCAGAGTAAGGGGGACACCAGTGAAGTATCTGCTAAAGACACTTTAATGCTTAAGTCGGTAAGGAAAACTGATGAGCAAGTGAAGAAGTGGAGTTTTGACAATGTAAATTAGACCATACTTGAGTGAGTGAGGCACTCCTCTATTTATAGGCCTTTCCCATAGGTTCGGGTGACCCTAATGGATTGTATTCCGAGTAGTCCCGGTGGGTAGATGTGCTCCGGGTGTACAGATGCTTGACCTCTACTAGACGGATGTCACGTGTTGTACCATTCAGGTGATGGGGGGACAGGGTACAATCATCAGTACTGGCGCATACAGCCAGTACTGTGTCAGTTCGATCAGGTGGTGAAGGGTGGCGCCGCAACAGGGACAATGACATGTACAGTGATAGGTACCGGATGTTAGGTGTCAGTTGGTGTAGAGCAATGGGTGTGGCACGCCCTCCCAAGGTACGGTCATCATGCAGTACGGAGCAACGTGACACGAGTAGCCTGGGCCAACCATCTTGCAAGGGACTTAGCTGTGGTCAGGGAAGTATTGCCTGGGCTAGTATATTAGAACCTGATAGTGATTTGCTTGTGGTTCCCAAAGAAGAGGTAGTTTGGGGTTTGGGCACCGGTAAGCCAACCCGTGACCCGAGAAGGGACTTCTCTAGTCTAGTCGGATCTTCCCTATTGGGCAGGCAAAAGGAGCCTACTGGTTCTCACGCGCCTCATTCCCTGATTCATAGGTGGTCTCCAGCATGGATACCATTACACCATCAACATTTAGGCTAGCGAGGAGATGATAGACAAGCCAGTCGAGGTATCTTCTCCGGTCATTGTTTTTGTCTATTGTTATTGTTGCTGTTTTTTTTTTTCCTATTATACATCATCTAGCCTATTTCGATTCTTGACATAACCCTTCAAAATCTTTATGTACCTTTCAAAAGGATATCCATATCAAGTACACTGGTCCACATAGCTTAACTTCCTGAACTAAGTGCACCGTTAGATGAATCAATGCCAAAAAAGGATGGTGGAAAAGACTTATCAAGCAAGCACAATATCTTAACCAATTCTGATTATGACGAATCTAATATAAGTGGATCAATTACCTTGGGGCATATCGAGTTGAATAATAAGCATAACTTGGTAATTGCGAATCTCATATCCTTCGTTAAAACTCTTCGCAAGGCAAGCGATAATAATTGTTGCATTAAGATATGAAAATCATGTGTTATCATTCTAATGAGTCTCAAATCCTTCATAGATACCAACCTTTTGAAGTTGGAACAATACCCCGTTGAGTACTTTTACAGAAGCGAACCATTCACAAATCTTTCTTTTTTGTTATCTAGATAATGTGTACTTTGCTTAAGGTAAGTAAGTTGCATTCTTTCTTTTTGAAGGGAGCAAATGAAGTCTAATCTTCAAATCCTTAAGATCCAACCGTGCTTTTTCATCATCTTTGGCCTTATTAGGAATGTCAAGCAACGTGCCCACTATTGATTCATAAACATTTTTAACAATATGCTTTACATCCAAGCAATGACAAACGAAAAGTAACTTCCAATATGGAAGTTCGTAGAAGATTGATCTCTTTTTCCAAGGTCTATCAACCATAAAATCCTTATTACTTCATTTTCTTTTCCCGAGCACTACTTTCAAATATTTAACCATCTCAAATATATCTACGCCCATCAAAACCCGGGGATGGATTCTTTCTTCAGTATTACCATCGAAAGCCTTTTTTTTTTGTTTGCGGTATCGATGATTTATTGGTAAGAATCTCTTATGACCAAGGTAAGTGGTTTTCGTACCATTCTTCAACCGAATGAAAGATATTTCTTTCATACAAGCAGGACAACCCATAGAACTGTTTACTGAATAACCAGATAGATTTCCATAAGCAGGAAAGTCATTAATTGTCCACATCAACATTGCATGAAGTGTATATGTCTTTTGATGATAAGAATCTCTAACTTCGATCCCTTTTTCCCATAAGCTCTTTAGATTATCGATTAGCAGTGTCAAGTACACATCAATGTCATTCCCTGATTGTTGAGGACCAAAGATCAATAAAGTCAACATCAAAAACTTCCACTTCATGTAGAATTTTGGAGGGAGATTATAGTTGACAAGTATGACGGGCCAGGTACTATGCCTACTACTCATATTACCATGTGGGTTCATTCTATCCGCTGATAAATTTAGATGTAGATTTCATGGTTCCGTACTAAATTTAGGATGATCATCATCAAAGGTCTTCCATTATGGTGCATCGGCTAGATGTCTAAACATGCTATCTTTAACGCGTTTATCATGGTACCAAGTTAAATTCTTGACATGATCGGCATTATGGAATAAATGCCGCAGACGTGACGCCAAAGGAATGTATCATAATACCTTTACCGGCACTCTTTTGCTACCATCATTCGCTTCTTGCCCTTCTTCCATCTTGACTCTTTACAAATTGAGGCACTTATCCAAATCCTCATACCCATTTCGGTAAAGGACTCAATCATTTGGACATGCATGAATTTTTTCATATTCCATTCCCAAAGTGCTCAACATCTTCTTACCTTCATACATACTAGCCGGAATTTTATTATCAACCAGTAGAACTTCTTTTAGAAATTCTAAAAGAGTCATGAAACTAGAATTTGTCCACCCTCCTAATGCCTTCATGCTCCATAATTTGACCAATGCCAACAATTTTCTATATTTAGTGCACCTGTCATACAAGGGTATCTCGATATCATTTATCGTTGCCCATCAAATCACTTCGGATAGTGCACAAAGTATTCTTCCAAATCATCAATATCAAACAAATTATCTCCTACATCTTCCTCAATAATAGGTTCTTTTCTTTGTTTTTTGATATTGGATTCAAACAAATTTCACTGTGTAAACACTATATTTGGTATGAATAAATAATCCCACATATAAGCGAATGTCTTTTAATTTCATCAACTAAATGAGATTTATTATTTCCACAATCCACGCAAGGACACCGAATCTTATCATTTATCATGTGAGTTTTGGCAAATGACAAAAATTTTTCAACACCATCTTAATATTTTCTAGTCACTCTATTAGCTCACATCCATTTTCGATCATTTGCAAGGACCCGGTCTAAATCCAAATTAAAGATCATAAAATATATTCAATAATTAAGCTTTTACAATTAAAATAATACATATCAAGCTTTTGGCATAATTTAACAAATCATGCTTTCAAAAAAAAAAAAAACAGAAAATCTAAAGTTTACATATCTAAAATATCTACAATAAATATAAAATAACTCAAAAGAGTAAGTAATCACTTACGAATAATGACTATAACAGAGTGTTGGTATGGGAGACGGTGGTAATAATGTTGAATAGTAGTGGATGATATGGTTTTGCAGGTCTCTGTAATATTTTTTACTGTTGCGGAATTGTTTTGCAAAATAAAATCAAGACTGGTAAGGATTTTTAATTAGAAATCACACAACAGTTTATTGAAACCGTTGGGTAATCTCTTAGTTTTCACGACGGTTTATTGAAACCGAACCGTTGTATAATTTCTCAGTTTTCACGATGGTTTATTAAAACTGTTGTGTAATCTCTACTTTACATGACGGTTTTAACAAACCATCGTGTAATCATAGGACGATCCCCTTTTAGATGACGGTTTTTGTAAAACCATTGTCTAGTTTCCGTCATCTATGCCAACTTTTGTAGTAGTGATAATATAAAGGCCACAAAACAACCGCAAAAAAATAAATCTTACGGATGAAGAAGAAAACCAAACACTAAACAAACAATATACGTATCTAGTCTCATTATGGTAAGAATCACACTTATTATTAAGGAAGAATGACAAAAACTACAAGTCATGATCAAAATACCAAGGAGAGTAAGGCCCTTTGATATCGGCAGAAGAAAATGGGAGAAAAGGCAAGCAGTTGACAAATACATGTCTCCGATGGTGGCAAAGCCCGACACACACACCACCATGTGGCTCACCTCCTCATACAAACTAAAACCTCCAAAGGGTAGGCCGAGATGATGACCAACACA
The DNA here is from genome assembly GCA_025413485.1 of Ficus microcarpa. NCBI lineage: Eukaryota > Viridiplantae > Streptophyta > Magnoliopsida > Rosales > Moraceae > Ficus > Ficus microcarpa. The sequence goes on along the minus strand of CM046382.1, from coordinate 11,638,491 downwards.
TTCAAAATGCCTCACCATCGATGGCAACCCAACCCCTTTCACATCTTTGATTCGCTAGCCTTTCCCTCCACTGATAGCACGAACTTACTCTTAATCTCAGCAACTAATGACGAACTTGTAGATGAAATTTAAAGGTCAGTAGCTTGGCGGTACTCCAAACCTCTGAACAAGAATGTTTTTCTTTGTCTCTCTCTCACTCTCTTTTCTTCTAGGGCCGAAAGAATGTAACTCTTTTTTCTTTTAAAATATAAAATTTGTTCTTATAATTAATAAACCTATACTCTAATTAATTACCGTTTCTATAAACTATTATGTTTGTAACGTTTTTAGCCCTATTCTTTTTGGTAGCTAAAAATGAGCCTAACCTCTTAATTAGGTACAGAAACATCTTCTGTTCTTTCCTTTTTTTTTTTTTTTTTTTTGACAAAATTCGTTAATTATCTTTAACAGATTGTCTTAATTACTTAATCAGTTCCTAAATTATTATGTTGTGATACTTTTGTCCCCATTCCTTTTTAGTTGAAATCTCAATTTTATCAAATTTACTAAACTAACCATAAGAAAATAAAACAAAAAAAAAACCTTAAAAAGGAAAAAAAATCAGAAATTTAAAAATCTCTCTCAATTCTCAACCAGAGGAACGGAAGAGAGACAAAAAGGGTGGATATTGACAGAGACAGATTGGGAGATCAAGGGGGTAGAGAGACGAGATTAGACAGAGAGAGAGAGAGAGAGTGAGGGAGAGGAGAGAGCAATGGAAGGATATATTTTTAAATTTCTATTTTTTAAGGTTTTTTTATTTGTTTTCTTTTTCAAAAACTACTATAGAAATTAAGATTTATAGTTAAATAATCTTGTTTTAAGAAAATGACCAAATTTTTTAAAAAATTAATTAAATGATTTTTTTAAATGGTCAATTAATAATTGAACACATATATTAATATGGTCAATCTGTGATTGACTACTACGGTCAATTACTGATTGAATACAACGTAAATCATCAAATTTCATGATCAATCACCGATTGATCAAACTAGAAAAAAAAGACAAACAACCGTTTTGCTAAATTAAAAAAAAAAAAAAAAGTTCAACCATCTTTTAGATTAGGTAACTAAAAAAAGTCACCCAATTTATGGATCAATTGAGCAATTAAGTTAATCTGTTAATGGCAACTAACGGATTGTGTTAAGAAATAATCTTTATGTATACTTTTTAAAGAGTTCATAATCATTTCGCCTACAGGAAAAAAAAAAAAAAGAAAAAAAAAAGGGAGAATGTGGATCAAAATGACACAAATTTAGTTTAGCAACCAACTGAATAATTAATCTAGGGGTGTCAGTTGATACTCTTCTGTTTATTTTTTTATCTTTTTTTTAAATAACACACTAATAAAGTTTTACATATCGATTATTGCTTGTTAAATCCGTCTTAATATTCCAGAAAAATCCCCTACAATGAAAATCTTAATTTTAATCAACTTTTTTGCTCAACCAACCCTCTATGGTTTAAACAATCTTTTATTTTTTGGGAGGGTTCAATTTGATTGCTTTTCTTCTACAACTACTACTTTTGGCTGAGAAATCCAACGATGTTACAGTGAAACCATAACAATTTTGAAGGGGGAAATAAATGCCAACCTACGCATACAAAAGAACAATAAAGGAATCGTTCGTAAACCTTCCAAAACATAGTTCTGAACTTCAAAAACATTATTTTCAGTAAGAAATTCTAATGTTTTCATAGTTCTTGACAACTGCGAATTGGGAAAAAGGAAACACAACACCAAAATCTGATCTAGAAGATCATAAACATTAAGTAAGTGCTCCATAAAGATTTTGTAAAAGAGAGTGGGTTATTTATCGATGGATGGGTGAAAAAAAGATAAAAATTATAACATTATTATAGGAATTTTTTTGGAATAATAAAAATGGTGTAACAAGTAATATTTAAAATTTAATTAGTAGATGATTTAAGAAAATGGAAGAGAAAAATATACAGAGATGTCAATAGATGTCCTAATAATTAACATGGGGTATCGAGCAAAAAAAAAAAAAAAAGAAAACAACAAAAAATTAATGTGGGGTATGTCTTTTTTAATTTCTTTAGAAAAATATTGCTTCTATTTATACTAATAAAATAGTACACATCAAGGTGTACTTTAATGAGTTTTATAGTAATTTCATTACTAATTAATATCGTAATGGGGAGGTTTATTGACACATCTTGTCTGTTCTCCCCAATTCTATTTTAACAAATTATTTTATTATTTAATTACCGTTAAATAAAATTACTTTCAAAGATAGATGTATTTTAAAATATACTCTTCGCACGCCTCATTTTAAAATTTGAAAATAAATATTATATATCTTCAAATATAATTCCTATAAAGTAATTAATAATCCAAAAAAAAAACAAAAAAAAAAAAAAAAACAAAGCATTGCTAATGACTTCAAACGAAAACAAAATCATAAGTTGTCTATTTTTTACTAATCAATAACCAACCTCTACTTTCATGGTGAAATTAGCTAAACAAACATAAAAGAAAACTAGAGGGACAAAAAATAAAAGTGTGCCTTGTTTGACAGAATTAGAAAGTTTGGGGTGGGTGGGTGTTTACAAGTGGAGTTTTGATATATGCCTTCCAAAAACGTTCTCCGGAATCCAGAGCTTGGACACATACACACACATATATATATGAAGAGTCTCATATCTCGTAATGTGAACTTCAATTACTAAGATTATAAATTTATACAGAAAAAAATAGTAAAATAAGGGGAATTCAATTCACTTTACCTACATTTTCTTGTGCATGAATTCACGTGTAACTGAAGTTTACATTCAAAGTAACTGAAGTTCACATTGCCAAATACCATATGGTACCCGGTATGAGATTTGAAATTCAAGTCTGGATATAAAGCAAAGAATATCATTTCTTTTTAGGATAAAATATCATGAACTGATCTGATATCTTAATAGCAAAAACATGGGATAAAACAAAAAAAAAAAAGTAAACAGCAAACTTAAAAATAGAAAAAATTAAAACTTAATTTATGTCGACTAATCAGATATGACAGTAACCTAAGAAGAAGGGTGGAAAAAAAAAAAAAAAAAGGAGGATAGACAAAGATAATTAGCAAAAAAGGAAGGAAGGAAAGAGAAAGGGGGGGGGGGGGGGAAGAAAAAAGAAAAAGAGAGAGAGAGAGAAGGAAATATAGCGTGTGATACGATTGGTAAGTGAGAAAATGTTGGAGAAAAAAAAACATTAATTTGATGGATTAAAAAAGGGGAAGAAAAAACAATAATTTGATTGTAGGGGTTGTTTTTGGAATAAAAGAGGGATATTACAAGTAATATTTTAAATTTAAAATTTTAATGGTGGATGATTTAAGTAGAGGTGTAAGAAAAAGAAATAAGAGGGTGTCAATAAACCTTCCCTATGTAATAATATATTCTTATGAGTTGATTAGGAGATTTATGAATTTATTATGTGTAAGTATATTCACTCTAATTAATACAAAGAAATAATAAATTGGTCCAATAGTGTGTGTGTGTGTGTGTGTGTTTTTTTTTTTTGGATAAATAAGTGATATTGGTCCAATAGCGGTGATTGATCCATGCATCATCATTAAATTTATCTATAAGTAATAATATATGGAAAGGACAAAACATTTTACTGTTGTTTATTGTGCAAAGTATTTTCGTCCTAAACGGTTCGTTTTGGACAAAAATGTATTGTATTTGATTTTAATCCTTCACTTTTTTTTTTTTTTGGCTCTTTTTTTAAAATATAATTTAGTCCTTTTTTTGTATTGATTTTTTTTAATTTTAATTTTAGCTCTTTTATTATTATTATTATTATTATTATTATTATTATTATTATTTTTTGTATTTTTTCATGCCTCTCTCTTCTTTTTTTTTTTGGGTCCTTTGTTTTTTTTTTTTTTTATAGCTCTGATTTTTTAACTTATTATTTTGAATTCTCCAAATGTAGATTAAAATTTTCAAATACGTCCGACATGTGCATAGCACATTGTAATATCCCATCATATTAAGGTACTAGTCTAGATAAGTTTAGATGGGAATTTAAATTTGATTTATAAGATATTAGAACCTTCTAGCAAATATTTGGTTTGCCAATAAGCCCTTAGATGCTTTTAAGAAGATGAACGTCTCATGTATATAAGAAAATGCCATTTGGATGTTTAGTTTACTTAGCCTTGAGTATTCAAATGCCTTGTCGTCAACAAGAAAATTACTTCATTAAGGCTGGCTGCCTATATAAGGAAGATAAGGTGACATTGTTTCACCAAGTGAATTACGATTTAAAACAAAAAAACGTGGAAGTAGAGAGGAAGAAAGGAGATAAAGGGAAAATACATATATATATATATATATATATATATATATGTAGAAAATTGTTTTACTCTAGCAAGCAATGTAAATATATGCTCAAATGCATCCCTTGAATAGTATTATATTTTTTAAAATATATTTTTAGTTATGCTATTTATTATTATTGTCATGATTTGTAAAGGTTTAAAGAAATTATTTTTATGTGTGGTGTGAAATCTCACGTTTGTTATAACTAACCCAGATAAAAGGGTTAAATCCTTGAAAAAAAGAATTTCAAGAAAGGTACCGTAAACAAAAGTATTGTGGAAAATCCTATATGGTATACTTATTGAGCTCCAGCTCATATAGTTCTTGTGATGCAGTTTGCTAGGTCAATAAAATTAGGAGATTGACTGAGCCAAAGGTTTTAGAGTCCCCTGACAAGTTTAGAAATTTTTTTGAAATTTAAGATTTTTGTAAAGAGAGGCTGTGGTAGAGTCTCTTACAAAATAACTACCGGTAGAGGTCTTTTTTGAATCGTTAAGATTTAATTAAATGGTTAAAATATTATTAGTGTATCATAATTACCATATACTTTACCTCATCTTACCCCTTCCCACCCCAATCTTCTCCGTTGCCACAACCTGCACCTCGTCTTCGGCGACCCCCCGAGACTAGCGACCACACCACCCCAGGCCTGGCCGACCCCCCACCCCATCCCTGGCACCCCCTCACCCCCAGCCCCCCCATCCCGGGTAACCTCCCCTCCCCCCCCCCCCCCGGTCCCCACTTCCATCGTAGGTCCCCCTTCTCCCGACCCCCCCACCCTAGGCCACACCCCGCACCCCCCACTCCCCAGCACCCCCTCCCCCCCAACCCGACGCCCCCCTCACCCAGGCCTCCCCGGTCCCCTCTCTCTCTCTCTCTCTCTCTCTCTCTCTTCTCCTCTCTCTTTTCCCTTCTCTCTCTCTCTTCTTCTTTCTCCCTGCCCCAGTGCCCCCCCACCTCACCCCACCCCCTACGGGGACCCCCCACCCCCTCTCTCTCTCTTTCTTCTCTCATCGAGGGGAGTCGATCACGTCGGGCGTAGGGTATGCTGCGAGCTAGGAAGAGAGAGAGAGGAGTAGGGGGGTCCCCATCGGGGGGGCGCCAGGGGGGGCAGTTAGGGGAGGCCGGGGGAAGAGGGCCTAGGGTGGGGGTGCCAGGGGAGGGGGGACGTGAGGTGGGGGGGTGCCGGACAGGCTAGGGGTCAGGGGACTGGCCGGGGGGGGGGGGGTTGGGGGTGCCGGGCGTGGGGGGCCGGGGCTGGGGCCTGGGGTGGGGGGGCCAGAGGTGGGTCATAGGCATCGGGGTGCTCGCTGGAGTCGATCGCCGACTACGGTGGGAAGGTCGCTAACGACGGAGAAGACGGGGTGGAAAGTGTAATATGAGGTAAAATATATGATAAATATAATACACCAATAACATTTTAACTATTTAATTAAATCTTAACGGTTCAAAAAAGAACTCTACCAGTAGTTACTCTACCACAGCGAAAAAGAGCTCTCCTGGTAATTATAACAACAATTTTTATCTCAATGATGAATAGAATTTTTTGGCTGCGTTATATTATTTATGCGAGAAATTACAGCATATAGTATATTTTAAAGATATTAAGGAAATTAATTAACAGTTTTATCTTATGATAGTAAATACTAGCATATTTATCTTTCTCTTTTTCTTTTATTCCAATTTTACCCTTTTCTTTTTCTCTCCCACATACCCCTCTCTCTCTTCCCAATCACTGTCTCTCTCTCGTCAATCGCCAACTGGAAAGGACACTATGCCAGTGATGGTGAAAAGATGACGACGGTGACGAGACTCCGATCTGCGATTAGTAATGGCCGAGTAAGATCTGCGATTTACGATCAGCAATCGTTGCGATCTTGTCCGACTGCTTGCAACCTGTGGTTGCGTCATCACTGGCAGCTCATTGTTCTCCGTCATCGTTTCCGTCATCTCCGATCTGCCATCAATGATGTTAGCAAGATCACGACCTTTTCTCCAATCTGTGATTTGCAATCAGCAATGGTCACGATCTTCTCCGGCTGCTTTCAAGCCGTGGTTGCGTCGTCTCTGATGGCGTGTCATTCTCCTACACTGTTTCCGTCTTCTCCGGCAGTTTTCCATCCGGTGACTGGTTTTGATTAGATAAAGTTAGATTAAGTTTTGTTTTGGGACTTTACAGGAAAGGAGAATGCATCTTCCTCGCAAGCTCCCGACTATCCGAAGACGAGGATTTGGCATTGACGACAGGGCGCTGTGCACGACGACAAGCAGGAGCTGTCTGTGGCGACTGTGATGTCGACGACGAGGTTTGGAACAGTCAACAGTGTCTGAGCAATCACGAGGGTAGTTTGGTAATTGTGAAAGGGAAAAAATGCTATAATTTTCCATTTTTTAAAAAATCAATGCTCTAATTTTCAATTCCTACCTCAAAAAATGTTATTTCCCTCCTTCTCCCTGTTTCTATCAAGTATTAAATTTTAGCTAGCTAATATTCTTTTTGAACTCTTAGGATCCATTTGATGAATGAGTTGAGTTTGAATTGAGTTAAAATTTTTAAGTTTGAGTTGAGTTGATTTTTTAAAAAATAGTTATAAACTTTGTTGACTTTTTAAAAAGGGACAAAAATTGAGATGAAAAAGTACAATTTAGTTGGAGTTAAACTTTATTATCAAAACGTAACCTTAGTTTAGAATAGGCCCTACAAACATGTTTTAAACTAATATAACTAACAACACTAAAAATTATGTAATTATTTTAAGTGGTCAAAAAACAGCCACCTACCTAATTATGTAATTATTTTAATTATGTAATCATTTCAAATGACAAAGCAGACGATCAAAATTGCATTTCTGGCTACGTGCAAAAATCTAAAACAATGAGATGGTAGCAACATGTATCTGTACAGCAGATATGAATTAGCAATATATTGCCATATGATGATGAAGAGGTAATAACTGAGCATCAAAAGAAAAAGCTAAAAGAGCCAAAAACAAAATAGCAATAATTTTATGCACTGCATCATCGATTCGAAGGTTTTTTTTGGCATATCATGGTAATCTACATCTATGGTAAAAGAAATGGAAATGGATACCCAACCATGTAGTACAACTTCTCTTAATGAACAAATTGGCCAAAGTTTATCGGCAGGACACGTAGAAACAAGAATGTATAAAGAAATTTGAATAACCTCAAGGCTTGAGTAATTTCTTTTTTCAAGTCCTTGTCTGGAGGAAGCCTCCCTTTCAGCACTTCTCGTATCTTTGCACTGTTCTCATCTACACTAAGAATAAAAAGGAAGAGGAACAAATAAGAAACACCATCAGATGCAAAACATAAGAATAAAAACTGACTAAACACAAAAGGCAAAAAAAATTGACAAACATCTTTCTATGCTTCTGTTTTTTATTTGCCAGTTCTTCGTTCTGGTATTTCAGCTTGGCTCTGTCCTCTGAATCACTGGCCATGATATCTTTCTCACGATTAAGATCCTTAATAGTTTGCTCTACATTGCGCAATTCATTCCGCTTTTGGCGTATAGTGAATTTAAAATCTCTTTCAGCAAGCTGGTTTGTTTTTCTTTCCAGCTCAATTTGCTATAACGGCAAGACAAAGAAAATAATCGCTAGACATATAACAAGATCATCAATAAAAACAATGAAAGTCCATCCTATTTACAATCATTATGAAGGGTCCTTCTCACCAAGTTTTTCTCTCTCTCATCAATGTTAGAAAGATTAAAAGTTGAAATTTGAAGTTCAAATTATGCCTGAAAAGTTTTTGAATGGTAGAATCTCGTTCATCCTTCAAGGATATATGAGCCTGAAGATAAAAGGCAAAAGATTAAAATAAAATCATGTCTCCGTATAATTAAGTACTGTCTAGAATGCCAAACTGTATATCAAGAGTTTTACTTCAGCCTCATGTTTAAGCTTGCCGATCTCCTGGTTAGAACCATCAATTGACTGCTTCAGAAAAGAACTTTTCGTCTCTGTGTCATCCATTTCCCTTTCCAATTTTTTAATTTAGAATCTACAAGTGCAATTCTTTCTTCAAACTTATTCTTCCATTCTACCAGTTCTTCATATGTGTCTGGCCAAAAAACGAAAAACAGAAAAAAGTCTTAGAAACTCAGCAAATATCTATATATATAGATATATATATATATATATAAATGCACACAACATGCAAGGCTAAGTACGCGCAGATGAAGAACAATGGCAGTCAGGCAGATATAATAGGAATCTACTGACAGACTAGAGAAATTTAAACGCAAGTAGTTAAAAGAATATTAGACTGCTGCTAAGCATCTACAAACCTTCGTTCTCCTCTGCAATGGCTGTGCATTGTCTCTGTTGTTCCTTAAATAAAGTGCCTCTTTTCAGCTGTTTTAATTGATATCTGTCCCTGCAGCTTCCTCAGGTCTTTCAGTGTCACTTCAGTGTGATGAATTTTAGCACCTAAATCTTGTACACTTCTTTCCAACTCTTGCATCTGACTTTTCATAGATTCTGTTCTTTCTTGATCATGAGAAATGCTTTCACGAAGCTGCAAAGTGGAGGAAAACCAAGAAACTCATATCACATGTTCTTGTTGAAAGCATCAAGAAAGAATCCGAAATTCCAATTGAAAAGTAACAACAGAAAATAGCCACGGGTACATCTCTCAGATGAGGTTTTATAATCCACCTTTCAAGAGAAAATTACATGCATTTGAATGTGATATGGCAGAAGAATCAGTAAAGAAATCGTACAAATGACTAGATGATTAATATGCTCCTGAAAAGAATGAAAGGAAGAAAAGTAAACAAATCAAAACCTATGGCCCCTTTTAAACATATTTTTTCCTGAATCTACGTCATGTACAAACTGAGACAATAAGAATTTTCACTTTCAAAGTAAGATTTCAAATCGAAAATTATAAATAAAAAAATGTAGTAATTTGCCTACAGTCATAGCATGATGAACATGGAGTTCTATGGAAATCACTTTTGAGATTTAAAAAAAAAAAAAAAAAAGCTTTTTGAATTCCAAGTCCTTCCACATGAAATTTTTTTTTTTTTTTCTTTCTTTCTTTTTATACAAGAGCTTCTACATGAAACTACAAGTCCCTCCAAATCCACCAACATAAATTTTAAAAACCCTGTAGTCAACATAACTTAATATTTTCCTTAGGATATAAGTCATATTTTCCACGTAGAACTTGCACCAACACACTGATTAGGAAGAGAGAGAGAGAGAGAGAGAGAGAGATGAGATGAGATAAGCTGGAAAAACAAAGACCTTAAATGCAGCATCTTTCAGTGTATGAAGATTCTCCAATTTCAGCTTGAAGGTCTTTATCTCTTGAGCTTGATCCTTGTGAAGTTTCTTGATGACCTCCAACGCCTTTGTATATCTGATTAATTGTGCAAACTCTCATATTTAAAAGCCTCGACCATTAAAATCATGGGTAAACAACGCCCAGTGCAGTAAACATTCCAAGAAGAACAATGAAAAAATGAAGACTGTTCCAGATACAATTATTGTCTGCTTGGAGGGTTTGAACTTGGACCAAAGTTCAAACTTTTCTCAACAGTGTTTTCTCTTACGAGAAACGAGAATTGGGCACCCAAAACCAGCTCAAACCCTCCAAACAAACAAGCCATATCTGCTGAAGGCACTGCAAGACATTTGTACACAATAAGGAAAGCAAATTTCAGTAATTGGCATACTAAAATAGACAGGAATATGTTCAGTAGCTAGCATAAACTAAACTTAGGACTTAAAGTGTGATTGGCTTATTGTTTTGAAACAGAAATACTTGGCATAAGGAATTCTTCACGAGTTTCTAATGACTACTAGGCTTTCAGAAAGAACTTAAGTGCATAAATAAAAATTATTAGACTAGAAATACTTCATGCCAACAAAACTAATTTTATCTTTACATCCTGACAAAGATGTTAGGATATTGAATAGTTACAAGTTCAATTACGGGCACGCATTGAGTAAAAATAAGAACAAGCTATAAAGTTTCTTTCAATTTTCAAGGGTCAATAACTTAATATGTTAGTACAAGGTAGGACAATGCATGAAATAAATGAGTACCAGGTAGCAGAGAAGATGTCATCAAACTTTTTCTTTAAAGTGGAAGGATCTTCCAATGGCCAATTGGCTTCATCTTGGTGTACAAATATAACATTTTCCAGAATTGCCTTGGAGACACCCGTCAGAGCTGGAATTTCCCAATCCATGTCAGCACATCTATAATTAAGGCACACTTTCTGCAGATTTGCAACCAAGATCAAGAAACAAGTTTTTATGGACAATAAATTCTTTCACAATACTGAAACCACAACTTAAGCCGAATATACGGTATACCAAACTAATTTGGCAAATAGAAAATCTACAAACATCAGCTGCCTAATCTCCACGACTAACAGGAAAATTGCTCGCTAATTACGCATGAGCAATCAACTAATCAATTTAAGTCATTTACTTAATAACCCCATGTGCATTCTCCAGTACTACATATGAGGATGCACTTATTTCATTAATTCATAGATTTCACATTTTGTTCTGGTCACCACCCACACACACACACACAAAAAGAGACAAACGCTAAAAGACTTCCAAAGCAAAGACATCAATGGCAGCAATTCATTAATAAGTCTATGAATCACTTCAAGGCAGTTAGCACTATATGAGCACTCTATTTCCCGTTCACAAGAAAATAAAATAGATCTATCAAGACCGTTTTTCAGTCTCTTAAATATATAGTAAACACATGAGGCAAGTGTAGCATCTGAACTAAAAGCTCCCTAGAAGGACTTGCTCGTGCATTAACAACTGATAGTAGTTGTAATCAACATAATCCATTTCCGACGCAACAAAAACAGATCATGGGTCATCTCATAACGCAAACTAGGACTCATGGCCCAACTTAACCCAAGTTCCAAGCCACAACAAAGAACAAAGACAACTATAAATACAACAATTTTCTTCCATAGAAAGACAAAAAATACTAATTAGTACCATATTAGAGTAACTTTTTCCATCGCCATTCAAAGACAAACAGATAATGGGTCATCTCATAAGGCGAATCACCACTCATTCACTGGTCGGTACCCAACTAACTTAATCCGAGTAGCCAAAACAACTAAAAGAGGGGTGAAAATGTACCTCTCCAGTGTTGGGATTAATGGTCTGAAGCATACTCTCAATTGCCTTGTACTCCATTTTTGAAGCCTTCTGTGTCAGCTGGAAGGACCTAATGCACACCGCATCCTTACTTGCCGCCGTCTTAAATCGCAGCTTAACCTGCCCCTTTGTCTCCGTTTCCACTGCAACCTACAACCATTCCCCACACAAGTATTCAAAGAAAATTGAACCCAAAACAACCTCTCCAAAAACCAAACAAACAAACAAAAATCCCATTTCCGAAAATGCAGAGAAAAATTGCAGAAAGAGAAACAACATAAAAAATTAATATTGAAATTAACATGAGCTAATTTGATTCTTAGATATAAATATATATATATATATATATATATAGATATAGAGAGAGAGAGAGAGACCTTAGGGTCATGGATGAAACTGTGGCCAGACCTCGCGTTCGGAGGCAGTTCACCGGTGCAAGAAAGCTTCAAGCATTCAATAATCGTCTACGAAATACGAATTAAAGTAAAAACAGCTCTTCAGTGAAGTAGCGATTAAGGAAATATATACACATACATGCAATACATTTATATATATATATATATAGAGAGAGAGAGAGAGAGGAATACAGTTTTTCCGGCGCCATTAGGGCCGACGATGAGGGTCAAGGGCTTGAAGAAGGTGATGACATGCTTGTTCGCCGGGTCGAAGCTCCGGATGCCTTTGATCAGCATCTTATCGACGGTACTCATTTTTGAGATTTTCTTCCAATTGGGAAGTTTTTCTGTGTGTTTTTGGTTCTGGTTTTTCCTGTTCAAAGAGCTTGAATTGTTTTGTTCATGGAAATGGAAGCCATTGCCGCTCTCGGCATTCGCACACAGACAAGAAACGGAGAGAGAGAGAGAGAGACGACGACGAAGTGAATGGAAAGTGGAAAGAGCGGGACTCCACTTGGGCCGTTAGCCCGTTACTCTTTTTAGGCCTGGATTGGGATGGGCCTTTTTAATCTCTCAACTAGACCCAAATGTAAGAAACAAATCTCTTTACTCTGTAGGGGAAAGTGATACAAATTTAAGGGCCGTTTGGTTCGCTAGTTTGAGTTGAAATATTTTAGTTGTAATAGTAAATTTTTTTGAATTTTTAGAAAAGACAAAAAACTTTTTGGGAAAAAGACAAAAACTTTTTGGGAAAAGACAAAAAAAGTTTGAGTTGAAACGGAGATGAACTCGCGAACCAAACGGGCACTTAATGATTATTGTATCAATTTGATATAAAAAAGTAATATTAAATTAATATAATACAAAATCAAATTAAATTAAATTAAAGTATGTGTTATATTGGTCAAGACGAGAGAGCTTGTGTTATGCTGGTCAATATATGAAAAAAATGTGGTTATTTAAGTAATTTTCTCTACTTTTTTTTCCCCTCTTTTTACTTATGTCCTTTTTGTCTCTTATTTAACTAACATGATTTTATTTTTAGTTGACATGATATGATATTGTAATGAAATATAAATTTTTAATTAATGTATCACGATATTGTTGAAGGGACATGAAATAATACAAGAATAAAGGGATGTGGGAGTTGAGTCCAATGTAAAGTGGAATGACAAAATGAATGGATCATTTGTTTTGTGGGTTTGACCATCTCATTTTAGAAATAAAATATAACGATATTTTTCATTAACACTTATTGGATTAGATTTAGGGATGGCAACAAGGTAGGACGAGGTTCAGGAATACTTTTCCGTCTCCATTCTTGCACCCCAAACCATCATCGTTCTCATTTCTATCCCCACCTAAATAAAAGAGGAGTTGACAACAAGGATTCCTTGTTGGAGGAACTTTTCCCATATCCGCCTCAATCACCATTTGTTATAAAATTTGGTGCGGAAAAAAAAAAAAAAGATTAGTCCTCCTTTTAGTTAAAAAATAATAAATATGCTTGATTAAAACATATAAAAATTGCATATTTATAGCGTCTTCAAATATTGGATAAAGAGTGCAATTTTTTTTTTAAACAAATGATAATGTTTAAAGATAAGTATTTACTATATTGGATATATACGTATGTGTATATAAAAGTATAGATTATGTACATATCATGGTGGAGGCGGGGAAGGGAGTGCTCTGTTCCCATCCTGAAATAAGATTTTTTTTCCCATCCTTAAACATCATTCCCTATCCCTACCTTTTCAGAGCAAATCCTGGTAGACCTCATTTCCGTAGGGAATATGGTATCCCTAATTGGATTGAATTGTACTAACAGTTTTATAAGTGTAATATTCGAAATTTTGATGTACATTTTCCTTTTAAGGAAATTATTTTCACTTTATAAAAATATTTGTGAAAAAGCTCGGTTTAGGGTTTTTGAAAGGTTTTGTGAATTTTAAATGGGTCGAGAAGACTCAAAATCGATTTCTAAGCTCGAAAACGGATCTTTCAAGTCGAGAAGGCCGAAACAGTGCAAGATTTTATGAAAGTCAACTTTGACCGAAAAAGTCAAAGTTTGACCGACAAAAAGTCAAAGGGTTAACTTTACGAGATTTTTCAAGTACAGCGTGGAAAGAGTTCCGAGAATGATGTTTTGTGAACTAGATAGCAAGAATAAGCCTTAAAACGTCCCTAAGAAATCAAGCACACTAAGTTAAGATTTAAGGGCAAAAAGGGGTTCGGAAAAATTAAGGAAAATATTTTTCGATCCAAAATTCACACAGATAAATTTTGTACTTCGGTATGATATAAAAATATTGTGTTTTGGTGAATCACAATATTAGAATTATCTGTGTAGCACAAAGAATAGAAAAAAATGAGTTTCGGAGAAGCAAAATGGCCAAACAAGGCCTAACTAGGTGAGGACAATTGCCCATACCTCATGATCTCACCTTCCACTAACTCAAGCTAGCATATGTGGAGCCTTCTCCTCTACTCAAATACTCGGCAACACTAGGGGAAAAGCAAGGAAAATAAAAAAAAAAATTAGGGCCAAAATATCTCCCATTTGCCTATAAATATCCATTCCATTTCCCTATTCCTTTTATTGTGAATTTGTAACCAAACTCTTACCCTTTTACTCTAGGAATTTCGGCAGCAAGGAAAAGGGAGAGAGAGGAGTGAAAATCAAGTTTTTCTTGAGGGCTTTTACTTGTTGGAGTGTGAATTTGAGTTAGGAAGAGCTAGAGCAAAGTTGAGAAATTTTTGTGGGTTTCTAGGGCTAGTGGCCGAAGAGGAAGGAGGGGAAAAAGGGAGAGAAGCTTGAAATTTTTTTGGGGCTTTTGCTCTTAGAGTGTTCGGCTGGGAGGAGCAAGCAAGAGCCAACCAATTTTTGGTGTCCATCTCCCTAGTGTGCCGTGGGTCTAGGAGCAAGGAGGAGGAGGAGATTGTGACCAAACTTTAGCTTTGGTCAAGGTAAATTCTAGAACTCTAATCCTCCTTATTTTGAGCTTAATTTCAAGTTTAATTTGAGGTTCGATTGGGTTGTATGGACATAAGTCCGATTTCAATTTCTTGCCCTAATTTTTGGTGTGTGCTTGGTTTGCTAGATCTAGAGTTTGATTGGCTTTAAATCTTGCTTGATTTATACTTGATTGATGATTGATTTTCATGCTAGAAAACTAGGGTTGCATGTCCCCAATGTGTGGCCGAAATCTGCCCTTTGGCAGCCAAGAAAGCATGTTAGTTTTAGGGTTGAATTTATGATGCTTGTATGTGTTGTATGCAAGATTAGAACCAAAGCAACCCTAAGTTTATGATTTTAATTTTTGGGTTGCATGGACTGTATAAGACGGCTTATGGGTTTAATAGGACGTAAGAAAACGCTGTGTGTTTGAATCGTAAACTCCCGAAGTGGTCGGTCGAGATAGATCCGCGAAATAGGGCGTAAACTGGACGTAAAACCAAAACTGCCAAATTCGGATTCGAATCTGGCCAGTTTCGGAAAAGTGAAAATTTAAGGTCTCTAGAGGCCGAACGGGGTAAAACACGAAACATGAAAGTTTCTTAGATCAATTTTCCTAGAGAACATAGTGGATAGAATATCGAAATAAGGCTTCAACGGCCTCCGTTTTTAGCAAAACCCGTGGCTAATTTCCAGGCCCAGTTTTCACTCAGTTTTTCAGGGTCAGCCGGTTTCAAACGAAAACTGGTATTAATGCAGGCATAACTAGATTTCTCACAAAACATGAAAGTTTTAGCATTTTTCGAGAGCTACAACTTTCGTGAACAAAAGTTTTTCAGATTCTCAACGGATTTTAAACTGGGTGTGTTTTACGAAAGGTGCGCAAGGAATCCGAAAATTCCTGCACCATAGTTTTACAAATGCTTTCTAAAAATTGTAAAAGTGTTTTTAAATCGTTGTTTTAACTACGAAAACTGTTCTAAAGGCAGTTTCGACCCTAAATGATATTTACAAAGAATTATTTCAAAGATCGAAATTTTACAAAGAGTTTTAGGGATTTTTAAGTAAAATCTTTTTAAAAGTGCAAAAATTAAAGAAATAGAAGAGAAAATGAAGTTTTAAGATAAGAGATGGAGTACAGCTACTAGCCCTCTCCTGCTTGAGAAAGGACATAGGTGAGATTCTATTTCTTGTTGTAGAATGTTGGTGTCCTAACCAACATACCTACTAAAACCTAGTTGTATGTCCCCGTCAGATAACTGACTTGTCCAATTTGGCATTTTACTGCTTGGGGAATAATTTGGACTCGATTAATCCCTTTAAGAGGCTACGTTGGATAACCTCCTGGTTAGATCTTGATTTACTGCTGGCTTTCCTCAAAATCTTGGGCTTTACTATAGCTTATTGGGTCAATGGCCTTGACCCACTTTTCTTGGCCCATTTCAAATTTATGGTAGTCCTTAGGGTTACGTTGGATAACCCTTAAGGTTACTCTTACTGATTGTTGGTCAACCAAAGTTGACATGTGGTCAACTACTGGTCAACCCTGACAATTCTGGGCCTTTTGGGCTTAGGCCTGGTAACTCGAGTCCTATTTCCGGCTACGGCCCGTAATCGGCTTGATTACCATTTTTATCTTGAAAACGCATCTCTTATCTCAAAACTTCATTTCTTATCTCAATATTCAAATTTCTTTCCTTTTGCACTTTTAAAAGATTTTACTTAAAAATCCTTAAAACGCTTTATAAATTTTGATTTTTGAAATAACTTTTTGTAAATGTCGTTTAGGGTCGAAAACTGCCTTTGGAATAGTTTTCGTAGTTAAAAATAACGATTTGAAAACACTTTATAGTTTTTAGAAAATATTTGTAAAACTATGGTGCAGGAATTTTCGGATTCCTTGCGTACCCTTCGTAAAACGCACCCAGTTTAAAAATCTATTAAGAATCTGAAAACTTGTCTTCACGAAAGTTGTAGCTCTCGAAAAATACTAAAACTTTTCATGTTTCTGCGAAAAATCTAATTTTGCCTGTATTAGTACCAGTTTTCATTTGAAACTGGCTGACCCTGAAAAACTGAGTGAAAACTGGGCCTGGGAATCAGCAACGGGTTTTGCTAAAAACGGAGGCCGTTGGAGCCTCATTTCGATATTCTCTAGGAAAAATCGATCCGAGAAACTTTCGTGTTTCATGTTTTACCCCGTTCGGCCTCTAGAGGCCTTAAAATTTCATTTTTCCGAAACTGGCCAGATTCGAATCCAAATTTGGCAGTTTTGGTTTTACGTCCAGTTTACGTCCTATTTCGCGATTCTATCTCGACCGACCACTTCGGGAGCTTACGAGTCAAACACACAACGTTTCTAACGTCCCATTTGAACCCCTGATCCATTCCATACAGTCCATGCAACCCAAAATTAAAATCAAAAACCTGGGGTTGCTTTGATTCTAATATTGCATATAACACATACAAGCATCATAAATCAACCCTAAAACTAACATGCTTTCTTGGCTGCCAAAGGGCAGATTTCGGCCACACATTGGGGACATACAACCCTAGTTTTCTAGCATGAAAATTAATCATCAATCAAGCATAAATCAAGCAATATTTAAAGCCAATCAAACCCTAGATCTAGCAAACCAAGCACACACCAAAAATTAGGGCACAAAATGAAATTGGACTTACGTCCTTACAATCCAATCGAATCTTCAAATTGAACTTCAAATTTAACTCAAAATAAAGAGGATTAGGGTTCTAGAAATTATCTTGACCAAAGCTAAAATTTGGTCACAAATTCCTCCTCCTTTGCTCACCAAAACCCACGGCCACCTAGGGAGATGAACACCAAAAATTTTGGTTGGCTCTTGCTTGCTCCTCCAAGCCGAACACTCCAAGAACAAAAGCCCTAAAAAAATTTCAAGTTTCACTCACTTTATCTCCCCCTCACCTATTCGGCCACTAGCCCTAGAAACCCACAAAATCTCTCAACTTTGCTCTAGCTTTTTGCTAC
>CM046382.1:11604901-11620475 GCA_025413485.1 Ficus microcarpa | reverse complement strand
ATATTCTTATCTTCCCAAACGATGACATAACATAATTGTGTAACAAAGTAACATTTAGGTAGAACAAGAATAATAATTGTTTATTATTATTATTATTATTATTTTAACGAAACAGGTGATAGTTGATTGATGTAAAGAAAAACATCTAACAAATAAATAATGGATTAGTTATACATCATTTAATTAAAAAATTAAAAATGGTGAATTGGTCTTCCTTTTGTATAATAAGATATAAAAGTTTAACTAAAAATATGAATTATTTATTCAATCTATTTCCCGTGGGAAGATTTTTTTTATAGATATTTTATTTGGAATTCAGGTTCTAACGTAAAAATTCAACCTTTTTTTTTAATGTTTTTTGTATTTTTCCCCTAAAAAGTCAACAAATTAAATTTCTTAACTAATTTTTAAAATATCAACCAATTCAAATCTTAAAATTTTCAAATCAAACTAGTATTTCAAACACACAATAAATAATAACAAACATGCGAGATTTGTCTTAAAAAATGAGTTCACACTCGATAAAAGATTTGTCTTCACAAGAAATAGAATATTTACGGTCATCTAATTAGTACCTAGAACATTATTAATAAGAAACGAGTTCACACTTGATAATAAAACTAAATAGATAGTTTGTAATTAATTCAAGAGTATAGAATTCAACCAAAAGAGTACTACTGCAATATTAGTAATTAAAATTTAAAGAATATGAGTGTAAATTTGTCTTTAACAATTTATTCAAACACTCTGTAAAATAGCAATATATATGATATGTCGAGTATTTAATTAACTCCATACAGAAATGGTTTTAAAATCTTTCACAGGTATTTGTTTAGTTGAAATCTTCCTCTTGTACTGGAAATGGAGTTATGGATGATTTGATTCATTTTATCATATATGCATTAGTTTCTTCATTAAAATTGAAAAAAAAAAAAAACAAAACAAAAAAAAAACAAAAAACCTAAAAATTCTATTATGAATTTTTGGCGAGTGTTTGGCTATTCAAGAGAGTGTGTGGTTTGCCCTTTCTCGTGGTTTTCTGAAATAGATGTTATCAATGTCCTCAAAGCAGTTTCTTATCCGGCTCCGCATTCTATGGAAGCAAATGTCATTGATGACATTCGTAATTCGTTGTCTTATTTAGGAATTTTTGGCGAATTTTAGGGCAAAAAAAACAAAACAAAAAAAAAACAAAAAACCTAAAAATTCTATTATGAATTTTTGGCGAGTGTTTGGCTATTCAAGAGAGTGTGTGGTTTGCCCTTTCTCGTGGTTTTCTGAAATAGATGTTATCAATGTCCTCAAAGCAGTTTCTTATCCGGCTCCGCATTCTATGGAAGCAAATGTCATTGATGACATTCGTAATTCGTTGTCTTATTTAGGAAGTGACTCTATTTACTATGGATCTCGCGAAGGGAATTCTATAGTCCACATTCTTGTTAGACTAGCTTTTTCTTCCTCTAATTCTCATATCTGGCTTGATATATTACCCAAAATTTTGGGTATCTTTGTAAAGACGGATGTTTACCATTTGGAATAAAAGTTACCAGACTTTCTTTCAAAAAAAAAAAAAAAAAAAAAGTGGCTAAGCATTAAAAAGAGAAACATTAATTGAGCCCACAAGTCTATAATTCACAAGCTTTCCCTCGTAAGACAGTTTGGTGCTTTACACACCCACTTGCATTTAACATATTCTTAGTTATCCAAGTTTCAAATATTTGACTATACCCTTCAAACAATCATCACCATTAAATTGATCTCAGTAGCCCAAATCAGAGGTGAAGGACCGTCCTTTTTTCTAACGAAGGACAATAGACATACCCAAAGATACACACACACAAAGAGAAAAGAGTTTATATTCATACTAATGACACACAACAATTTCAAAAATCACCAACCTAAAAATGATGAGCTCATGGTTGTAAGCATAGCTTAATTAAAAAAATAAAATAAAATAAAATAAAAGGAAAGAAATTCACACTCCACTCCACTACATAATTAGTTAAACAACCAAACCAGGTAACGTTTGTAACCCCTTCCGTTGTCAAAATTAGAGATCACGTTGGTTTAAAAAAAAAAATTTGAACAGAGAAACTTTTATCATTAACAAAAACCCAAAAACCAAAAAAAAAAAAAAAAAAACATTGGACAGTAGGTAAAGACAGCGGCCAACCAAACAATTCTAATTATTTTAGTTTTTTTTCATTAAAAGTAAGCTCAATTTTCACTTTTCATATTACAATTCTAATTTAATAATTCAAATATTAAAAATTCATACTCTTGTTATTTCAAGACGAAATGAGATATTTTTTTTATTACGTAGAATTTTGATATGAGCAAAACCATATCAATATTGTATTTTTCCCAAGCACATTTCAAGTTTTTTTTTTAACACTTTTTAATAACTTGCCAAACGCACAATTATAAAACTCAACTCCAATCAAATAACTTCAATTCTCTAGCTCAACCGGACCAACCAAGCACATATTTAGTTTGAAAAAAAAAAAAAGCCAGACAAAAAAATATAACTCCTAAATAGCTTCTTTTTTGTTTTGTTTTTGTTTTTGTTTTTTTTTTTGGTTTTATCCTTCTTCCAATATACATAAATATCAATACGTCTAATGATGAGACGACTTAAGGGCGTCGTGGACTAACTCGACAAAGATCTACTTTCATGGAAAGAAGGGTTCTCCCAATTTCAGCATCGACCTTCGACTTGGGCTTTCGATCACGAAAACCACTGCCCAAATCTTTTCAGCTAGTTAAGTTGAACACCTTCCGGTCATTTTGGCTTCAACTTGTTTTGCATCAAGAGTCTTCCTCTTTTGCATTTTTCTTGTACTTTTTCTTCAATTTTCTGACATTGAGGCATTGAAGTGCAACGACTCCTTAATCAAATCGTGCAACATGGCAGCCGGATCCCAACCGTTCTTGGTTCATGCCATTAAGTGTATATGATTCTTTTAGGGTTCGTTTAGTATTTGGGTTAAGTTTGAGATAAGATGAAATTTTTAAGTTTGAGTTGGTTGACTTTTTAAAAATTAGTTATAAATTTTGTTGACTTTTCAGAAAAAAAATAAAAATTGAGATGAAAAAGTACAGTTTAATTCGAGTTAGGGTTTGTTTGCTTCATTGGTTCATTCCAACTCTAACCGTACTGTTTTTTGTCTTTTTCCTAAAAAGTTTTTGTCTTTTTCTTAAAAAGTTTTTTGTCTTTTCTGAAAATTCAAAAAAATTTACTATTACAACTAAAATATTTCAACTCAAACTAGCCAACCAAACACACACTTAAACTTTGTTATTAAACATAGGCGTAATTAAAAAAATGATTAGTTACTACATTAATCTTGTGGGAATAAAAGTTAAAAGAATATGGTAAAGTGGGTGGAGAAAAAAATAGTTTAATTAAAAAACTTTTTAAAAAATACATTAAGGATTCTAAAAATGCAAAGAATTAATTAATCAATGGGTAGTTTAAGAAAATGAGTGTGAAGAGTTGACCGGTTTTTATTATATTCTTTATTAGTTGAAAGGATGACAATTTTGTAATAAATGACCAAAATAAGTATAGTTTTTTGTTTCAATTTTTCTTGGAAATGGGAATGACAAATAGCAAAAAGGAACTTTCCTTTCCAAAAAAAAAAAAAAAAAAAGGCAAAAAGGAGAAACTAGAAAGTGAGAAAGAAATTGACCCCAACATTTGTCATTTAATTTAAGGAATAATCAAGATATACTAATGTTCCCAAAGTCAAGAAACAATGCCGTTAAATCGATAATATATATATAGATATAGATATAATCATCATATACATATGTATTTATCATTTATATATATAATCATCATCAAATATATAAATATCCGTAAATAATTCATATTTCTTTTTCTAGTTAATTATTTCATATTTCTAAATGTGTATTTAAAAATCTATCCTTTTGTAGTTCTTTTTGTATAATACCGGACTTTTGGTCCGTTTGGAAGAGTTTTTGTTTATGCTTTTAATCAGTATAATACGAGAAGCAAAAACTATGGTTTCTCAATAAGAATTTTGAATCAATGAGATTTTAAGATCAAAATGATCTATAAAGTATTCTAATAAATACTAAAAATATTAAATGAAGTTTATATTAAAAGTTTTAAAGTTTACTCATAAGAGTTTTTATTAAAAGTCATATTTTTTAACTTTAACAAGTAGTACTTTTGAAACTGCTTTTGGATATGAGAAGCCAAATACAGTTTTTAAAAAGCTCTGTCAAATAGTTCTTAACAAAATTTCTTGCTTGTCAACTAATTATTAGTGGAAACAACAAAAGGATAATCTCTAGTAATTGAGAAGAGAAAATCTTTGATTTACTACATGTTATCGTAATGGTATTGCATTTACTTTGTGCACTAACATATCCACGTTAAAGGAAAAAACAACTTAAGAAATATGGAGTGCTCATTGAGTTTTGTAATAAATGTAAATTCACGTGGATCCATCGATTGGGTAAAGATTATTCATCTTTAAACGATTCAGATAAAAAAAATAATCATTTTTTGAGACATTTACACACGTTTTTTTATTGAAAAAAAGATTGTGAAGGATTCTTTGAAGCCGTAGGCAACATGCTTCTCATTGATTCTTTCCTTTTTAAGAAATTTTTTATTTTCCATTTTTGTTAATCTTTAGTTTTTACTTAAGTTTTAGAATTTTTGTATCAACTTATAAACCATTTTTTTACTTATTATAAAATGCTAAAAATGATTTTTTTTTCTTTGTTTTATTCAGTTCTTAAATGATGTTGTATTGAGTGGGTAAATCTTTTATTTACCAAAGAAAAGCAACTATATTATTTTGGAAAATAAATGTTTACTTAGTAAAGTCTATATTTACTGCGTAAACCTCTTATTTACCAACCGATAGATTTATCCTACAAATACTGGGTTTACTAAATAAATCTTAAACCAAAAAAAAAAAAAAAAACTCAAATATGAATTTGAAATTAACTGGATAAAGTTCTTATTTACCGTGTAAATCCTTTATTTTGAAACAATATATATAATTATGGTGAACAAAGGATTGCCATCCATTATTTAGTGAATTATAGATTTATCAGGTAAATCCTTGATTTCAAAGTTACACCTTCAATTTCTCGCAATCTCTCAGTATACAATTTGGCAGAGTAAAATTTCATTATTATACCAAGGATTGCGAGATTTAGTGAAACCAATGTTTTTTTTTTTTTTTTTTAGTCTTGTTCATTGTGATTTATATATACATTATTATCTTGAAGTTCCATTTGTAGTAACTAATAATCATTCTAGTTACTTAGATTTGTAACTTATCTGTTTTTTTTTTTTGGAAGAAAATAAATATTAATAAAAGATATATAGTGCTAATATATGCTTTCTTATGTTGTTATGATGGCATATATAAAGTTAGCAATTGCCGAAGTAACTAATTTTGTTTTTAATAAATAACGAATGGATAACTGATGTTAAAAAAGTACGAACGAATTGTGTATACATGAATGAGCAGGCCATTAATCGTCAAGCACAGTTAAAAAGTTACTGTACTTCAGTTAAAAAAAAAAAAGAGCTAAAGAATTACTGTAGTAAAAGTTCCGACATATTGACAATAGATTTGTGTTGCGGAAAAAACAAGAATTCCTTGTGTATGTATGTTGTTTAATCTATATTTTCTTTATCAAAAATCAGAATAAATCTTAAAACCAATTTCAAAAATAAAAAATAAAAAACTTAGCAGTATGTATAAATGCACAATGACAAGACTAACATAATGTCATTATGATTTTGGTGGTATAATTAATTTACAAAACAAATTATCACATATAAGAATTGTGTCATTGTAAGTTACAATTTTGTCATCTTTAAATTATTTTAATTCTTTTACTATATTTCAACTCCAATAATTATATTTTGTCCTTAGTCTAAAACTCCTTTAGTTTTATTTATTGTTGTTCAATTGCTTGTTTTTCAGATGATGTCGTGTTATACATTTGCCTGGTTTTTGGGATATTGTTGTTCCGTGTTCGATAGTTCGAAAATTTTGTAGTTGTCGAAAATCATCGTTTGTGATTTTTTTTTTTTTTTCAAACGTGTAATTGTGCTTAAGATCTAATTAATTTCAAGAAAAAAAAAATTCCATGGATGAATCCGAGAAGAAGCAAACTGTGGGTTTCTTGTATCAAAAAGAAAGAGGGAGACCGGCGATTAGGCTATGTTTGGAGTACACATTCCAATAAAAAATTTTCAAAACTTTTTTTGTTTTTTTGTTTTTCCTCCAAAGGAAACTAATCTGGCTATTAATATGTTCAAATCTCTATTAAAAACTTAAATTTTAAAAGTCAATAACTTTCTTATTTTAAGTCGAAACGAGATGATTTTCTTTTTAAATTATATAGAATGACGAGATGAACGAAACAATATTTTTTCTTTTTAACACATTTCAAGTTTTTAGATTTTTTAATTCTAAACAGTTTATTTTCAACTAAAAGCATAACTCCAAATAATAAAAGCATTTTCAAAACTCCAATTTGAGTGTATGCTCCAAACAACACCTAAGAAATCCTGCTTAGGGTGGGCAAAAAATCTAATCATCTAATACATCCAACCGAATCAATCTGATTCATAAAAAATAAGTTAGATATCCAAATACCATTGAAATTGGATTTGGATGATAATTTTACTCATCCAATAGGATTGAAGTAGACACTAGATGTAAATTTTGAAAATCTAATAAATCCAATCCATATACTTATATTTTACATTAAAAAAATTATATATTGTATGTAATACAAAATATTTACTTTTGTAGTATGAAATGTTTTCGTTGTATTCGTATCTACAGTTGGTTCTGACTCAATGGTGCCTACCAGTGGCCTTATCTTGGATCTATTTATGAGTTGTTTATCGCCCAAGAGCAACTCCAATTAAATATTAAAAAAATATGTTAATGGTATATTTTGACATTTGAATGAAAAAATATCTCTAATATAGTGTTATTTTTCATGTCATATTTATTCTATGCTAAATTTAATGACAAATTTGTCATAAGTTATAGTCAATGCCAAATTTTACTTTTAATTCTTGTTGGTTGTTGTCTCATGTAGTTTAACATTTTTATTTTTCATTTATTTAAATACTAAAAATTAACTTTTACAACTTTCAAAGCACAATAATAATGACAAAAAGTATGAATAGCATTAGAAATGACATAATACATTGGAGTATAAAATAAGGTAATGTAATTTTTTACACTATTTTATAACAAATATAATATTAACATATATAAATGCATCAGAAATAGTCTAAGATAGTGCAAGTACTTATTTATATTCAAAATTGGATTCGTGATTGTGAATCAATTGATGTGTGTGAGTTATTCGAAGAAATTGAATCGTTAAAATCAAGTAATATCAATGCCTTTTAATTTCTCGTGTTTTTTTTTTCCTTACATATTTTTTACTTTATATCTTGTTACTATTTTTTTTTAAATCTTTTTTTTCCCTTCTAATTTTTGTAGAAATCTTACCTAGAATTAAATTGCTAAAAATATATTGACAAATGGAAGAGCATTCTCCTTGGCGGGCTCGTCATCCCAATCATGGATGATTATTGATTAGTTTTTCTTTTGTGTTTATCTGTTTCTCTTCGTGTTTTGCTTTTTCCCCACTTTAAATATGGATAAGGTTTATGTTCTACTAAGTTAAAGTCTTTACTTTAGTTGTCATGTTGGATTATTTTGGTTAATAATATAGGATGAAATTTGAGCAAGTTTTAATAAGTTCTTATTGTAACGACCCGCCTTGCACAGGCCGTTACCTTGCTTACATACTTACTTACATACTTATAAACTAGGTCAAAACACAGCGGAAATTTTTTTTTTTTAATACAAAAACTAAAACGTGAACTTGCGAACATGTCTTCATTATAAATATATTTACATAACATAAGTACTTAAATTTTCCAAAACGCGTAGCGGCTGGATATCCCACGATTTCACAGTTCGCCTCGCCACGCATCGCCACCTTGCATCAAGCATTGCTGACAGGCTGCTTACCTACAGCATAGACGTAAGACAGTAAGCTTTCGCTCAGCAGGTACAACTGTCTTATTCGGGACATACATATACTCATACAAAACATCACATAAACATTCATAACATCATTCATAATTGCATAACCTAACAATGCCTATATATGCATGGTCCAGTTATGCTCATCCTTACTTTCTTTGCTTATCTTTCTTTTAGAACCCTTACCTTGGTGTTCATACCCGGCGCGTAACTATGGAGTGGTTGGGGTGGCCAGCCCATTCCAACTCAAACCATAGTCCTACCCGACCTCAGACGGGTGGTACTACATCGGCAAGCTCGCTTGCCTTCTTTCTTTCTTTTCTTTTCTTTTTCTTTAACTCAATCTTGAGTTCATTAGTCTCATAGGGATTAGTGAACAGGCATTGTTATGTATCACAATCCTAATTCATACTAGCATTCACATGATGCTTAACATGCTTTTTATGGATTATCAATTAACATGGCATACTAACACATATAGCATGGAATTTGCATATAACATGGCATACTAGCACATATAACATGGCAATTAACATATTGCATAGCAGCACATAGCTTAATATAACATACACCCTTAGCATACATCTAACTTTACTTGGGTAAGCATCAACCAGAGCCTATGCTGTAAGCGGAATTGTACTTACCTCTTTTGCTATATCCTCCCCGACGCTATCCTACCCTAGGAGCACAGCTACAAGTCCTCTCCTGCTTGAGAAAGGACATAGGTGAGATTCTGCTTCTAGTTGTAGAATACTAATGCCCTAACCAACATACCTACTCTAATATTCGAATTTTCGATGTACATTTTCCTTTTAAGGGAATTTATTTTCACCTTATGAAAATAATTTGTGAAAAAACTCGGTTTAGGGCTTTTGAAAGGTTTTGTGAATTTTAATGGGTCGAAAAGACTCAAAAATTATTTTTAAGCTCGAAAATGGACCTTTCAAGTTGAAAGGGCCGAAACAGTGCAAAATTTTACGAAAGTCAACTTTGACCGAAAAAATCAAAGTTTGACCGATAAAAAGTGAAAGAGTTGACTTTACGAGATTTTTCACGTACAGAGCGGAAAGAGTTCCGAGAATGATGTTTTGTGAACTCGATAGCAAGAATAGGCCGTAAAACGTCCCTAGAAAATCAAGCATACTAAGTTAAGATTTAAGGGCAAAAAAGGGTTCGGAAAAATTAAGGAAAAATATTTTTCGATCCAAAATTCACACAGATAAATTTTGTACTTCGGTACGATATAAAAATATTATGTTTTGGTAAACCACAATATTAGAATTATCTGTGTAGCACAAAGAAAAGAAAAAATGGAGTTTTGGAGAGCAAATGGCCAAACAAAGCCTAACTAGGTGAGGACAATTGCCCATACCCATGATCTCACCTTCCACTAGCTTAAGCCAGCACA
The DNA here is from genome assembly GCA_025413485.1 of Ficus microcarpa. Classification (NCBI taxonomy): domain Eukaryota; kingdom Viridiplantae; phylum Streptophyta; class Magnoliopsida; order Rosales; family Moraceae; genus Ficus; species Ficus microcarpa. The sequence goes on along the minus strand of CM046382.1, from coordinate 11,610,989 downwards.
TGTGGAGCTCTCTCATCCACCCAAATCTTCGGCAGCACTAAGGGAAAAAAGAAAAAAAATTTTGGGGCCAAAACTTCCTTTGGCTATAAATACCCCCCCCCCCTTGTTCTCCTATTCATTTTATTTGAGAAACTAAGGGAAACTCTTGCATTTTCTCTCCAAGAAGTTCGGCAGCAAGGAGAGTGAGAGAGAGGAGTGAAAAATCAAGTTTTTCTTGAGGGCTTTTACTTGTTGAGGAGTAAATTTGAGGTAGCAAAAAGCTAGAGCAAAGTTGAGAGATTTTGTGGGTTTCTAGGGCTAGTGGCCGAATAGGTGAGGGGGAGATAAAGTGAGTGAAACTTGAAATTTTTTTAGGGCTTTTGTTCTTGGAGTGTTCGGCTTGGAGGAGCAAGCAAGAGCCAACCAAAATTTTTGGTGTTCATCTCCCTAGGTGGCCGTGGGTTTTGGTGAGCAAAGGAGGAGGAATTTGTGACCAAATTTTAGCTTTGGTCAAGATAATTTCTAGAACCCTAATCCTCTTTATTTTGAGTTAAATTTGAAGTTCAATTTGAAGATTCGATTGGATTGTAAGGACGTAAGTCCAATTTCATTTTGTGCCCTAATTTTTGGTGTGTGCTTGGTTTGCTAGATCTAGGGTTTGATTGGCTTTAAATATTGCTTGATTTATGCTTGATTGATGATTAATTTTCATGCTAGAAAACTAGGGTTGTATGTCCCCAATGTGTGGCCGAAATCTGCCCTTTGGCAGCCAAGAAAGCATGTTAGTTTTAGGGTTGATTTATGATGCTTGTATGTGTTATATGCAATATTAGAATCAAAGCAACCCCAGGTTTTTGATTTTAATTTTGGGTTGCATGGACTGTATGGAATGGATCAGGGGTTCAAATGGGACGTTAGAAACGTTGTGTGTTTGACTCGTAAGCTCCCGAAGTGGTCGGTCGAGATAGAATCGCGAAATAGGACGTAAACTGGACGTAAAACCAAAACTGCCAAATTTGGATTCGAATCTGGCCAGTTTCGGAAAAATGAAATTTTAAGGCCTCTAGAGGCCGAACGGGGTAAAACATGAAACACGAAAGTTTCTCGGATCGATTTTTCCTAGAGAATATCGAAATGAGGCTCCAACGGCCTCCGTTTTTAGCAAAACCCGTTGCTGATTCCCAGGCCCAGTTTTCACTCAGTTTTTCAGGGTCAGCCAGTTTCAAATGAAAACTGGTACTAATACAGGCAAAATTAGATTTTTCGCAGAACATGAAAGTTTTAGTATTTTTCGAGAGCTACAACTTTCGTGAAGACAAGTTTTCAGATTCTTAATAGATTTTTAAACTGGGTGCGTTTTACGAAGGGTACGCAAGGAATCCGAAAATTCCTGCACCATAGTTTTACAAATATTTTCTAAAAACTATAAAGTGTTTTCAAATCGTTATTTTAACTACGAAAACTATTCCAAAGGCAGTTTTCGACCCTAAACGACATTTACAAAAAGTTATTTCAAAAATCAAAATTTTATAAAGCGTTTTAAGGATTTTTAAGTAAAATCTTTTAAAAGTGCAAAAGGAAAGAAATTTGAATATTGAGATAAGAAATGAAGTTTTGAGATAAGAGATGCGTTTTCAAGATAAAAATGGTAATCAAGCCGATTACGGGCCGTAGCCGGAAATAGGACTCGAGTTACCAGGCCTAAGCCCAAAAAGGCCCAGAATTGTCAAGGGTTGACCAGTAGTTGACCACATGTCAACTTTGGTTGACCCAACAATCAGTAAGAGTAACCTTAAGGGTTATCCAACGTAACCCTAAGGACTACCATAAATTTGAAATGGGCCAAGAAAAGTGGGTCAAGGCCATTGACCCAATAAGCTATAGTAAAGCCCAAGATTTTGAGGAAAGCCCAGCAGTAAATCAAGATCTAACCAGGAGGTTATCCAACGTAGCCTCTTAAGGGATTAATCGAGTCCAAATTATTCCCAAGCAGTAAAATGCCAAATTGGACAAGTCAGTTATCTGACGGGGACATACAACTAGGTTTTAGTAGGTATGTTGGTTAGGACACCAACATTCTACAACAAGAAATAGAATCTCACCTATGTCCTTTCTCAAGCAGGAGAGGGCTAGTAGCTGTACTCCATCTCTTATCTTAAAACTTCATTTTCTCTTCTATTTCTTTAATTTTTGCACTTTTAAAAAGATTTTACTTAAAAATCCCTAAAACTCTTTGTAAAATTTCGATCTTTGAAATAATTCTTTGTAAATATCATTTAGGGTCGAAAACTGCCTTTAGAACAGTTTTCGTAGTTAAAACAACGATTTAAAAACACTTTTACAATTTTTAGAAAGCATTTGTAAAACTATGGTGCAGGAATTTTCGGATTCCTTGCGCACCTTTCGTAAAACACACCCAGTTTAAAAATCCGTTGAGAATCTGAAAAACTTTTGTTCACGAAAGTTGTAGCTCTCGAAAAATGCTAAAACTTTCATGTTTTGTGAGAAATCTAGTTATGCCTGCATTAATACCAGTTTTCGTTTGAAACCGGCTGACCCTGAAAAACTGAGTGAAAACTGGGCCTGGAAATTAGCCACGGGTTTTGCTAAAAACGGAGGCCGTTGAAGCCTTATTTCGATATTCTATCCACTATGTTCTCTAGGAAAAATTGATCTAAGAAACTTTCATGTTTCGTGTTTTACCCCGTTCGGCCTCTAGAGACCTTAAATTTTCACTTTTCCGAAACTGGCCAGATTCGAATCCGAATTTGGCAGTTTTGGTTTTACGTCCAGTTTACGCCCTATTTCGCGGATCTATCTCGACCGACCACTTCGGGAGTTTACGATTCAAGCACACAGCGTTTTCTTACGTCCTATTAAACCCATAAGCCGTCTTATACAGTCCATGCAACCCAAAAATTAAAATCATAAACTTAGGGTTGCTTTGGTTCTAATCTTGCATACAACACATACAAGCATCATAAATTCAACCCTAAAACTAACATGCTTTCTTGGCTGCCAAAGGGCAGATTTCGGCCACACATTGGGGACATGCAACCCTAGTTTTCTAGCATGAAAATCAATCATCAATCAAGTATAAATCAAGCAAGATTTAAAGCCAATCAAACTCTAGATCTAGCAAACCAAGCACACACCAAAAATTAGGGCAAGAAATTGAAATCGGACTTATGTCCATACAACCCAATCGAACCTCAAATTAAACTTGAAATTAAGCTCAAAATAAGGAGGATTAGAGTTCTAGAATTTACCTTGACCAAAGCTAAAGTTTGGTCACAATCTCCTCCTCCTCCTTGCTCCTAGACCCACGGCACACTAGGGAGATGGACACCAAAAATTGGTTGGCTCTTGCTTGCTCCTCCCAGCCGAACACTCTAAGAGCAAAAGCCCCAAAAAAATTTCAAGCTTCTCTCCCTTTTTCCCCTCCTTCCTCTTCGGCCACTAGCCCTAGAAACCCACAAAAATTTCTCAACTTTGCTCTAGCTCTTCCTAACTCAAATTCACACTCCAACAAGTAAAAGCCCTCAAGAAAAACTTGATTTTCACTCCTCTCTCTCCCTTTTCCTTGCTGCCGAAATTCCTAGAGTAAAAGGGTAAGAGTTTGGTTACAAATTCACAATAAAAGGAATAGGGAAATGGAATGGATATTTATAGGCAAATGGGAGATATTTTGGCCCTAATTTTTTTTTTTATTTTCCTTGCTTTTCCCCTAGTGTTGCCGAGTATTTGAGTAGAGGAGAAGGCTCCACATATGCTAGCTTGAGTTAGTGGAAGGTGAGATCATGAGGTATGGGCAATTGTCCTCACCTAGTTAGGCCTTGTTTGGCCATTTTGCTTCTCCGAAACTCATTTTTTTCTATTCTTTGTGCTACACAGATAATTCTAATATTGTGATTCACCAAAACACAATATTTTTATATCATACCGAAGTACAAAATTTATCTGTGTGAATTTTGGATCGAAAAATATTTTCCTTAATTTTTCCGAACCCCTTTTTGCCCTTAAATCTTAACTTAGTGTGCTTGATTTCTTAGGGACGTTTTAAGGCTTATTCTTGCTATCTAGTTCACAAAACATCATTCTCGGAACTCTTTCCACGCTGTACTTGAAAAATCTCGTAAAGTTAACCCTTTGACTTTTTGTCGGTCAAACTTTGACTTTTTCGGTCAAAGTTGACTTTCATAAAATCTTGTACTGTTTCGGCCTTCTCGACTTGAAAGATCCGTTTTCGAGCTTAGAAATCGATTTTGAGTCTTCTCGACCCATTTAAAATTCACAAAACCTTTCAAAAACCCTAAACCGAGCTTTTTCACAAATATTTTTATAAAGTGAAAATAATTTCCTTAAAAGGAAAATGTACATCAAAATTTCGAATATTACACTTATAAAACTGTTAGTACAATTCAATCCAATTAGGGATACCATATTCCCTACGGAAATGAGGTCTACCAGGATTTGCTCTGAAAAGGTAAGGATAGGGAATGATGTTTAAGGATGGGAAAAAAAATCTTATTTCAGGATGGGAACAGAGCACTCCCTTCCCCGCCTCCACCATGATATGTACATAATCTATACTTTTATATACACATACGTATATATCCAATATAGTAAATACTTATCTTTAAACATTATCATTTGTTTAAAAAAAAAATTGCACTCTTTATCCAATATTTGAAGACCCTATAAATATGCAATTTTTATATGTTTTAATCAAGCATATTTATTATTTTTTAACTAAAAGGAGGACTAATCTTTTTTTTTTTTTCCGCACCAAATTTTATAACAAATGGTGATTGAGGCGGATATGGGAAAAGTTCCTCCAACAAGGAATCCTTGTTGTCAACTCCTCTTTTATTTAGGTGGGGATAGAAATGAGAACGATGATGGTTTGGGGTGCAAGAATGGAGACGGAAAAGTATTCCTGAACCTCGTCCTACCTTGTTGCCATCCCTAAATCTAATCCAATAAGTGTTAATGAAAAATATCGTTATATTTTATTTCTAAAATGAGATGGTCAAACCCACAAAACAAATGATCCATTCATTTTGTCATTCCACTTTACATTGGACTCAACTCCCACATCCCTTTATTCTTGTATTATTTCATGTCCCTTCAACAATATCGTGATACATTAATTAAAAATTTATATTTCATTACAATATCATATCATGTCAACTAAAAATAAAATCATGTTAGTTAAATAAGAGACAAAAAGGACATAAGTAAAAAGAGGGGAAAAAAAAGTAGAGAAAATTACTTAAATAACCACATTTTTTTCATATATTGACCAGCATAACACAAGCTCTCTCGTCTTGACCAATATAACACATACTTTAATTTAATTTAATTTGATTTTGTATTATATTAATTTAATATTACTTTTTTATATCAAATTGATACAATAATCATTAAGTGCCCGTTTGGTTCGCGAGTTCATCTCCGTTTCAACTCAAACTTTTTTTGTCTTTTCCCAAAAAGTTTTTGTCTTTTTCCCAAAAAGTTTTTTGTCTTTTCTAAAAATTCAAAAAAATTTACTATTACAACTAAAATATTTCAACTCAAACTAGCGAACCAAACGGCCCTTAAATTTGTATCACTTTCCCCTACAGAGTAAAGAGATTTGTTTCTTACATTTGGGTCTAGTTGAGAGATTAAAAAGGCCCATCCCAATCCAGGCCTAAAAAGAGTAACGGGCTGACGGCCCAAGTGGAGTCCCGCTCTTTGCAGTTTCCACTCACTTCGTCGTCTTCCTCCTCTCTCTCTCTCTCTCCATTTTTTGTCTGTGTGCGAATGCCGAGAGCGGCAATGGCTTCCATTTCCATGAACAAAACAATTCAAGCTCTTTGAACAGGAAAAACCAGAACCAAAAACACACAGAAAAACTTCCCAATTGGAAGAAAATCTCAAAAATGAGTACCGTCGATAAGATGCTGATCAAAGGCATCCGGAGCTTCGACCCGGCGAACAAGCATGTCATCACCTTCTTCAAGCCCTTGACCCTCATCGTCGGCCCTAATGGCGCCGGAAAAACTGTATTCCTCTCTCTCTCTCTCTCTATATATATATATATATAAATGTATTGCATGTATGT